>JAOCPT020491067.1:0-12547 GCA_026546935.2 Palythoa grandiflora
GAATACCAGCTTCTGCTGGGGGCTAACCTGCGATGGATTAGTGTCCCGTCCAGGGGGAGTCAATGATTCTCATCCGCTTAACACTACGGAAACCGGAGGTAAGCACCGGCTCCAATGGGCCACTTAGGCTCGTAAAAGAATTTAACTTGGCTAAATATCTCCGTGTTTTGAAAAAAATTGACAGTTTTGGTTTTTAATGTTTGCAATATCTATATCAACTATTCCAGTTAGGTAATACTCTTACTTTTACGTCAAAGACTTTTTAAGAGACTATCCCACGGTAGTATCGCTACAAATAATACATGAATTGTTTTAAAACGTGCTAAACATTTCGTTAGAATTTTCGAAACTCATACCTGACACTGGTTGGACGGATTGACTTGTTTGTTACTAAAACATCTTCTGTTTCCATTGTGTTGAATCACACAGTATCCCGCCTTCAATGGACATCCGTTCCCATCATGCTGTTGGCACGGTAAACAGCTGTAGGGAGTTCCCACGCATGCGCCGTTCACACAGCGATCGTTTCTCGTTCGTACCCGCTGATCGTTGCAAGAATGGCCGTTGTTGTTTGTCCACGCGTATTTGTTGCTCGCTGTACAGTGCTGTTAGAACAAAAAATACACACAAACATGGTGGCTTAGAATTAATAAAACATGTACTGTTTTCTTTAATAAGAGTTAGCTCAAAATTAAAAAAAAAACTGATGAAAAGGTGCAACTAGCCGCGTGCTATTTTGTATAAGGAAACGAGGACCCAAAATTTTCTCAAAAACTCATGACCGAGCTGCACACGGGGGAATAGATTCTAGCGTTAATGTCATTCATGGTTGAACCGAAGTGTAGTCGAGTTATAACTCCAGTCCTTTCAACATTGCTAGAATTTTTTCAGACGGTATATGATTCGAAACACATACCTGACAGTGGTTGAATGGATTGACTTGTGTGTGCCTAAAACATTTTCTGTTTCCATTGTGTCGAATCACACAGTATCCCGACTTCAATGTACATCCGTTCCCATTATGCTGTTCGCACGGTAGACAGCTGTAGGGAGTTCCCACGCATGCGCCGTTTACACAGCGATCGTTTCTCGTTCGTACCCTCTGATCGTTGCAAGTTTTTCCGTTGTTATTTGTCCAGGCGTATTTGTTGCTCGATGTACAGTGCTGTTAGAACAAAAAATTACACGCAAACATTGTGGCTTGGAATTAATAGAACATGAACTGTTTCCTTTAATAAGAGTTAGCTCAAAATTAAAAAACTGATGAAAAGGTGCAACAAGCCACGTACTATTTTGTATAAGGAAACGAGGACCCAAAATTTTCTAAAAACTCATGACCGAGCTGCACACGGGGGAATAGATTCTAGCGTGAATGTCATTCATGGTTGAACCTAAGTGTGGTCGAGTTATAACTCCAGACCTTTCAACATTGCTGGAATTTTATCAGACGGTATAATATTCGAAACACATACCTGACACTCATATTTTATTTTATTTTATCTTATTTTAATTTTTCTTTATTATTATTATTATTATTATAATTGTTATTTTTATTATTATTATTATTATTATTATTATTAATATTGATATGCGTCTCAAATCACAGTAATATCATACTGGGAGTTCTGGTACAAACTAAAACAAGCAGCCTCAGCAATCCAAAACTTGTCTCAGTATTCGGGCTGAGCCCAACAGCACGGTCTTCTGCATTGTGTGGGCCTGAAGCCCGACATGGATATCCTCTATAGGTATTTTTCCAGTCTGTCTGTATAGGTCCCTAATGCTCCTATAACAATTGGTGTAGTGGTGGCCTTTTTCAGCTTCCAGAGGGTTTTGACTTCAAAGGTTAGATCACTATATTTGTTGACCTTTTCCTCCTCTTTCAGTCTGATTCTGCGGTCACCGGGGCATGCAGCGTCAATGATATGGCATGTCCTGCTGGTCTTCTCGACAACCACTATAACTGGTTTATCGTGCGGTAATTTCTTATCCGTCTTATTGTTATTTTTGTTATTATTATTATTGTTATTATTATTATTCAATCATGTGCGCATTCTATGCTGACCAGACATGCACTTCAGCGCGTACCCTCACACATGCGTTTTAGCGAGACGGCGATTAGTGAGGGATCGCGCGACAACACCAAAAAGAAAGCTCAATCTATACACTGGACATTCTACAAGGCCCGACTAATTAGTAATAAATAATAAGTAATAAGAAATAAAAAATGGATCAAGTAGAGTAAGCGTTATAGAAAGAATGGGACACCCTTGGGAGAATTTACAAACACTTGACTCGTGTTTTACTTTTAGGCTTATTAAAAAAACGTTCAAGCCTTGGGAGTTAAGTTCAAAGACCAAAGGCTGGAGACGTTGTTTTAATTCTTTTTTCTGACCCTATTTTTCCTGTAAATATAAACACGTTTGTAACTGAAACAGAAAATTAAGTCAGCGACGACTGACATATTAGGTTTTTTACTTCAAAATGATAACATTATTTCTCAGCTTGTCATGTAATGATGTACTATACTATTTTAATCCTGCACACGCAGCCTTTTGATTTCATCTGTTGTTTTTGAAAACAAGATTAAAATTTGCAAAGGCCTAATTTATATTTTTAAATTCTAATTACTAAATTAGATTATTTTTTTCTGAGGAAGGAAAGAGTCGGTACGTTGCCGAAAATTTGAAAGATATTAAGATTCACTGAGCGTTTCCGGTTTTTATATTTTATTGTTTTAGTTTCACACTTTTTTTATATTTTCAAGAACCTGTAAATTTTCCGACGCTCTTTCTTATCATGCTTTCGCGATTCAAGCTTCAAATTGTCCTTAAATTGCTCGTTTTCGTATTTCACCATTTGTCGTTTACGCTGACACATTTAAAGAGCTGATGAGTGATGTACGTTTATCATATCAGTGCCACCAAATTCTTCTACCAAGATACTTGGTCGCTTTGGTAGTTTTTAAGTTGTCCTCAGTGAAAAAATGGCATAGAAAACAGTTACATATGAAGTCAGTTCTCACACTACATACAAACGGCACAGTTTTAGAGTAATCTCTTAGATTATACAAAAGAACTGTTCGTTGACCGTGCAATTCTTACCATTGTATTTGTCGACTTTGCTTGAAATTATTTTATATCTCAGATGATATCTCAGAACGAAAGCTAAGTTTTTATAGAATTTTAAGATTTTTAAAGTTTTAGAGGTTTTACCATTTTACAAACGTTTTAGGTAGCAATTTCAATTATTCCTTTGACCTGTACTAGCTTGTTGGCCTTTTAAGTTTTCAGAAAATAAATTTTATAATATTATCATCAGGAATGTTGCTGGGTTGTTTTTATTTCCAGTCGGGCCAGCTATCTGTGTACGTGTGCGTAGGTGGGGTGCACACACTGTTTGTTCCGTCTCATCTGGCCAACATTGTTTCGTCAAATATATTAACTTACGGATGTTAATTTTTTTAAAAAAAAGAACAAAATAGCAAAATACATAGAGCATATTAGTCGTGGGCATAAAGAAAAAAATTTTGAGTTACATTTACTTAGTTGTGTGTAGGAGAGATCTTGTACAAATTAATTAAGGTTACCGTATAACTTCAGGAGTGTTTTGCGTCAAATTAACACAGTGCGTCCTTTTTAAACCGTAGATTGATACGTAAACCAAGATATCAATCATTACTATACCAAAAATTTTGAATTAATAGAATTTTTAGATTTTTTACGTTCTCTTAAAATAAGCGAAAAAGTCGCCTAGCACGAAAAGGTGAAATTTGTATCTGCATTTATCCGTGAAATGTATTGGTTTTTAAATGCAACTTTCCTGAAATGTAAAATTTGTTAAATGATTTTTATATCATAAAAATTTAACACAAATTTCATTTCTTTGTTCCTATTTCCTGCCATGAAATTAAAGTTCCCAGCCGGCAAAATGCGCAGGTAGTTTGCCAGTGAGGGCAAAAAAACGACAAATTCCAAGCTAAAAAAATACAAAAATATAATAGCATACTTCGTCATTAAATTAACTGCATGTTTGCAATCTTTAGTTTCTATTCTTTAGTACCCTGAAAAAACTGGACATAGTCACCAGAAACTGGAAACAGCCACCGGACAATTCAATTATTTGCCAGCGCTCTAAGCTAAATCCATATACGAGCCGAAAAAATGGCCCATAGGAGCCGGCAGTTGTCTCCGGTTACTGTAATGATGTAATGGATGAGAGTCTTGATTCCCCTGGGTAAGCGTCCAGTAGCAGTTGGTACTCATTTTACCGAACTGAAGATGGAGGGAAGGATGGACAGCTGAGTCAGCTTTGGTGGAAAAAGTCGCACAAATGCCGGATCAACTCTCAGCTAGGCTAGGGTTTGAACCCCCAGGGGAACTGCATGTGGTTAGTACCACTGCTCCAATCATGCCAGCAAATAAAGATTTCTCAGCAGAATATGATCAGCCTTAACATCCCAGCCACGGATCCAGAAGTGTTTACTTTTTTTAAGAAGCTTGAGACAACTAACTGATATTCCTCTCATTAAATCTGTTCTTTCACACGAAAATATTTCAAGTTTTCATCGAAGAGAGTTTGTCTTGACTCCTTCTGTATTTTGTTATCATGTATTGAGAGGCAGTACATGGATCGCGTTTGGGGCCTTCACTAACATCATCATCATCACCAACACTACCACCACCACTACCACCATCATAATCGTCATCATCATCATCACCACTACCACTACCACCACCACCATCATCATCATCACCACTACTACTACCACCACCACTATCATCATCATCGTCATCATCATTCGTCATCATTGTCATCATGACCATCATCATTTATCATCGTCATCGACCATTACCATCATAACCATTATCATCCTTATCACCGTCGTCATTATCAAAACCATTATCATCAATATATCCCTATCGTTATCATTGCCATTACCCGTTGCTATTGCCATTGTCATATTGCCATTGCCATTGAATCTGTCATTGTCATTATCGTCTCTTGCTGTCTGTGGCTGGCTACTTGGGCTCAAATCACTGGTTACTAAGTTCTCATCTCAATGCAGTAACGTAAAGGCTGGGATATATAATAAGTTGTTTGTATTAAACCCAAAGTTCTTATCATCATCATTACCACCACCATCATCACATCATTATCATCATCAATAGCATCATCATCATCATCATTTTCATTATTATTAGCAGTAGCGGTAATAAGGTCAGTGCAATGCTGACAAGAAAACACTTGAAACAGTTCATTTTATGTTAGACTGCAGACGTGATGTTTAGCTCAGATTAATTGTAAGTTCCTGCCGATAACAGATCTTAATCTTTAGTATCTTGCAAGATACACTACTTCATTTCAACACTGTTTTCTTTTGTTCCTGTTTTCAAGACTTGTACTTGACATGCACTCTGTTAACACGTGAAGAGCACGAGTCTGGGATGAAGGTAACTGAATGCAGTACTCAACATGCCGAAAATAGCAAAATTAACTGGAAAACCTTAAATAAACTGCTATATTCCAACGCTCGTCTGTATAAGAACCAACTGAAGTATTTATTTCTGTAAACGTCCTTATCTTTTTTGTCAATTTTAGCCTCAAATTGTTCTAAGCTTATTCGATATTATTTCTCGAGGTATCACTGACACTTGTCAAAAAAGTAGGGCAGTTTTTCTGGTGTTATGGTCTACCTGCTTCAATGGAGGCATATCTTGATGTTTGAGATATATGTGAACCGCTGTAGCAGACAGATCCTCATGTCGAACGTAACCCTGTATTTACTTGCAAGCCCCTAATTAGAACAGCAATATAAATGCAAGCACTATATATGAAATAATTAATATTGTTATAATCAAAATATCAGCCTGGCTTGAATTCGTTACAGTGTTATTGTAAAGTTTGAAATTGTATTTTGAACAAGGTAGAACGAGGGCAAAGGTGACACAATTCTTACCTTTGGAGTTTGTTCAAACAAAAGAAAACAATTATTGAGCTTGATGTCACTGACTCAACTTAGCCAAAATGAGACATTTTTGCCTGCACGACTCGTGCTTTCGATGGGTCACTTTGACAATAGCTTATCATTAATGTCTTAAATTTAAAAGTAAATTAACTCATTCTGATAGAAGTATTTGTTTATGAAGTGTCAAAGCAAGATAATGGCAGCATTGTCAAAACAGGGCTTCTTTCTTGATGAGCAGATTAACGGATTGTAGACAAAACAGAGTCAATAAATGATAACTGAATATCAGTTGAAAAACGTACATATAACAAAGATCATTTTGTTCAATAGCACTTCAGCGACACTGCAAGCTCGTAAGAACTCATGCAACCTTGCACGTTCATAAAATAGTGACCAAAATCTGTCTGTAATCTGAATTGAAAGGTAATGAGTTCATAAAAGGATATATAGCGAGAGGCCGTGAACACAATATATAGATTACCATTTTTAAAAAGGATTTGTGCACCAATATCTCTATTTTCATTCCTTTTTTCTCTAAGTTTTTCCAATTACATATAGTGTATACTAACTTATTAAATAAGGGTTTGCAAATTTCCACTTTTTGTACTAGTGTATTAACTGTACTGATAAGTTATTGGCCTTTTATTTTGCAACATTTGTATGTTTATTCTTACAATTTAAAGATCACCATTTTTACCTAAATTTAACATACCAAAAACTCATCAATGATAAAAAAAAGGTGAAAAAAGGTTTTTGGTCAATTGTATTGTCACAATGACAATTGTAAATGGACCAAGGCATCGCTTTTGGATTTTGAGAGCTTTTAAGAAAATTGTTAGTACTCAATCAAACTGAGCAAGTAGACAAGTAAAGCCCTCCCTCCGCGTGGATTTTTTTCTTTAAAAATTGAAGATGACAGGTAAATTTTAAAACACCTCTCATCCGGTTAAAATTGCACTTGGGATGCTGGCCTTTAAAAGTTTTGTATAAAACCGATGAAAAATATAAAGCGGACCATATTTCAGTATATTGTGTGCTTTCTCTGTGTGTTACCCGCCTGTCAGTAATGGTTCCAATTGCCTTGAGGCCAACCTGTAAGTTATGGCTTTATCAAAGATTGCGTGGGTCATAAAAGGGCATTTTCCATCAGGTTGAAATGTTATGCTCTCTTGCTACAAATTTCTTTTCTACTGTTGTGCATTTTTTCACTTTGATTTTGCTTTTATTATTTTGTTTTTAAAAAAGGTTTAGTGTGTGGTAATTTCTTAAAAGCATTCGGACTTTCTGGATCTATGTAATAATAGGATTATTGTGATAAACGGTACGCTTCAATTTTATGTGCGAAAACAAAAAAGGACATCCTTTTTCATCAGCTCCATGATTGATGAATTATTATATAAATTTTCAGTATTTATGGCAGTATAACTGGTGTTTTTTTTAAAAAAAATTTCTGTAGTTTGAAAGTTTGATTGTTTACCAGGTATAGAAAAGGTGATTAACTGAAATCATTTGTCGCCTTACTCCGGAAACACTTTACATGCAACTTTAATATTTTTAATTAACAATTTACTGAGTTCCGACTGTCAAACGTTGATTTTTAGGGCTTCTATTGCCTTCGTCCGAAAAAACCTGGCAAATGTAATGTGGTCGGCACATTGCAGTACATACCACATTTCAAAAAGATATTCGCAACGTTTAATTTTTGAATAAAGAAATCTTGCCTTCAGATCATATTTCTTAGTGGCCAACATTCAGCAATATATTTATATTTATATTGTTTTCCACGAAAGTGTAAACATCTTAAACGGAAAACACTAGAACTAATAGAAGTTTCATGAGAGAAAAACTCTGAATAATTCATACGTCAAACAGTTGTGTGGTGTGACCGTATGGCGTTGACAGATTTATAATCTCAGGAAGTCGATCTACAATTTCCCACCACATGCGCAAAATTTAATAAGGAAGGCGTGACACGTATTTGACACCGGAATTGCGTCACCGGCGTTCTTGAGTTCTCGATAAATTTGAGCGTTGTCCGCAATTCCCACTCAGTTTATTGCGAACCAGAAACCGAACAACATCTGAATTGACAACCAATAGAAGAACCAAACAAAATATTTTTTGTTGTTGAAAATGCCAAGCGAAACCGTTTTTCGTCGCAGAATTTCCATGACTTTAGCAAACGCTTCCGCAAGAGGACCACGATTTTGCAATTCAAGACGCTATTCTCCTCACGAAGCCATCCTAGAATATAGTTTTGTCACCGTCGTCCTTGCGCTATTTATTCTATTGTCCATTGCTATGAAGGCGGTCAGTCAGAACACGTTAAAAGACCAGCTGTACGTATAAAAGCAAAGACAAGCAAATGTGTGCTCACTTCACCAACAGAAGCGATGGAAAAAAATTTAACACCATTACAGAAAATTTCTCGTGGCTGATTTCCAGCAATCCGTTGGGGATTTGAATTTATTAGCATACGGGCTGAACTTGTTGGCGCGTCAGCTTCCTGAAAGAACAGACAAGGTCAAAAACTCCACCGAAAACTCTTCCAATACTGATGTAGAGTTTTTTTGAACTTTCGTCTAAATATTTTAAGTTGTACATGGTAAATCGCTGTGTATCACAGTGTAAAGTTTTGGACTTGTGGCCAAGCTGGAAGCATTTCATCAAATACAGAACAGAACCTAGAAACAAAACATTACCCCTGGTTCAATGTCATGGTGTTTGCAACCAACAAACCGACCTGGCGCTGGTCGCGGCTTTGAAAAGAAAAACTTGAAATTAATTTATTTTATTACACCAGATTGCAAGACTGAAGTACTAAGTATTGAGAAGTTATAGCTATTTATTTTAGCATTGTTCAAAAGTTCTATAGTTCTATAAATTTATACTGAAAGAAATACAATATTATTTTTATAACCGATCTGACAGGAAACCGCAAATTGCCCGTCTTAGTTTTAAAAATGAATTTTAGAACTTCCTCAATGACAAAGTGAAAGAAAGTTGACACGTCTTGAAGAATAGTTTCAGAATCCTATTGCGAGAGGTCAGATTTAGCGGTTGTGCAATGTGAGTGAAGCTCAACTGAGATGAGGTGAAATTTTCAAAATTTAAAAATGGTATTGCAAATGTCAATTGTAATTATACTTATACCAAGCAAGCTTTTCAAAGAGTTTTGCGTTTTAATTTATTCTTTAGCGCTTATCTTGTGTGTTAATTTATACTTATTGTTATTAATGTTTTATAAACAGTTTGTTACTAGTATTTATACAACAATATAGTATAATTTTTAAAAGAGGCTCTTTATTGCCTCGAAAAAAACTGTAAATATTTTATTTTTTGACGAAGGGAAATTTTCGTATTTAAAGATAGTGTACCAACACGTGGATTATTTTAATTATTTGAACAACGAAAGGAAATAAACCCTTATTTAAAAAAGAGCCTTTATTGTCTTTGATTTTCAGGAGACCGAAGTGACGTTTAAAACTTTATTTTAAGTCGGTGTCACATATCTTAAATATTCTTTCAACATCAAGCTTTCATTACATTTTTAAGAATTTCAAAAATAGTTGTAAACTTTTTATATCAAATAAAAGAAAACAAACAGACAAACTTTTGCTAGGCAAGATATACAAGACGAACATGAACCCGGGAACAGCGATGATTCTCTCTTGCTTTCGTTATCGAACTCAAATAATACTGAATTATTTTCTTTTCTGTTTGTTTCTTAACTCACTTAGCGTGCATGTAGAAGACAGTTTTACAAACTCGAGTTTTGCCAATGAAAAACAAAGTCCTTAAAGATTTTTCCGTTGCCTTAGGGAATAACTTAGCTTCCAAAACCTCAACTCACAAGAATATGCTGAGAAAACGAGTTCACTTGACGAAAATAGAAAATTTGTCATTGAATAACGAAGTAATTTGATATCGAGAAAACACGAGAAAAACATATCAAAAGGTCAAAGACGTCATACATACCTCGTCGTGGTTGTTTTTTTGCCAGAATCGAACATAACAGGCTTCGACAAAAAGATGTTTGACTTAATTCCCTCTTTTACGCGCGATTTTGTTTCGTAGTTTGTAAACATATACTATCCCACGATTACTGACCGCAAACATGAAATCACAGTAAAAGGAACCGCAGATTTTGTTTTCATCACATGGTGTAAACCCCATACGTGGCTGGAAACGATAAACACTTTAATCAATTAGCGTTTGACCTGTTCCTCATGTGAAGTAAACAAAATTACAAAATATTTTGCTGAATAAAATCCCAACAGTCAAACAACTTCAAAATTAACTGCACTAAGAACTGAAAAAAAGTCCTTCAACTGATTCTTGTAGTCTTGTTCTTACCAAATACTATGTTTTTAAAAACCTAAAAAATAAAGGCTTGTAGTTTTTACCAAAAATGATCAAAGAAGTTTTTGGTTGTCATTAATTTTTCCACTTCATATCTCACTTGGTTGTACTTACTGCTTGTGGCTCAAACTTTTTTGTATTTTTCAGTCAAAATGCGATTACAAATTAAACCTAATACGTTTCAAGTTGCTGCTTTTGATTCTCTCGACTGTTTATTCTCTCAGGAAAAGGGGAAAAACAAGAATGAGAAGAGTACATCGGTCCTCACCCCTCCCCCCACCTTCACTTGTTTTTGTGCCTTTGTCATTCTTTTCTGGCACAGAAAGCGCCTTTTCAAATTTTCGCATCCGTTCGACGTTCAGTGTTCCGGAAGGAAAAGGGGAACTATTTATTTATTTTCCTTCCCTGCCGAAGAAGCGTGGGATTGGGTTGGGGTAGCAATCATCACTCGTTCCTCCCACATCCACCACCCGTCAGTATACTAACCGGCCATGTTTGTATGTGGTGAGAGCGCATCTATAATCACATGCTTGGGTTCCAGCCTCATTGAGCTTAATCAGCTCAAACTCAGATATTTTTTTCAGCACTAGTACTTCCACAGCTTCCCAAACACGGAAATTCGACTTTTTTTATGAGACTACGACTGCTTTTTCGAGAGTTTTCGTACGACTGACTTTGCCGTAGTGTTAGCTAAAACATAAGTAACACTACCGTAGTAAATTACTATCGAGTTAATAAAATTGCACCTACCTCTAATGTGTTATTTACTTATGTTTACTACCAGTTTTTACGCCATTTTGAGGCCGCTTGGTGAATATATTTGAAAACATTGTTGCTTCTCCAACAAAAGCTTGTGGTAAAATTCTAAAACATTTTAGAGCGCGCTTTCCTGCCCGTGACGAAGCCATTTTACTGCAAACGGAAACTATTAATACATATCAGTTGTTTAAAAATAGGTTTATAAGAGTATTTAGGCTGAGATTTGAAAATATAATAAGCATCGCACAAAAAGTTATTTGAGGTTAAAAACTATGTGCCGGGGAGATGAGGCTCACACGTGACTCCGATTCTTACAAAAACATTTACTTGAATTTGATATAGTGTAATTTAACTTAATAACACGAACATAACGCGGTGGTCTATAATTCAGAAGAAACAATAAGTGCTAGTAGGAGACGTCTTGATTTCCAATGCCATATCTATATATATTGGCTTTTGGATGGTTTGTCTTTCACTTCCCCTGAAGAAGGTCGTTGATTACGGCCGAAACGTCGGGAAACGTTTTATTGTAAATAATTCTTAACAAAAATATTTTCTAAACACCGGAGTTACACATATATTTATATATTTTTAATTTCAAAAAATGTATTCACCTGGTGACAAACCCAGTTTTAATATCTATATATTGTTAATACATCGTTACATGCTACAGCGAAGCCTCGATTTAACGAAGCGTCAGGGAACTAGACAATTTGTTTCGTTAATTGAGAGTTCGTTAAATAGAAAATCTTGATATAACGAGATAGCATAAAAATAGTCAAATAATACGTTATATCGAGGTTCAGTACTATGTACAGTAAAACAGTGTAATTGTATTGTAACAGTGTAATTGTTTTGTAAAACTCACCCTATTGCATCAAAACAAGCGCGGAAAGAAGGTGAACAACTGGAACAAGACCAGACGCTACAAATCGTGGGCCACGTGCCACTTTTGCCACTGAATCTTTCACGAGTGTTCAAATTTTTTGATACATGGGAGACAGATAACACTGGAATTGAGCAAATGAAAATGAAGAAACAAAGGAATTGGACAAGAACTCCCAGAAACGTACACTTTTTTTCCACAAAAAGTCTTCAAAAGTGCTAAAGTTCATTGAACTTATAAAAGACAAAAAAGATAAAGCCTAAACGGAACTGGGGATGTTTTCACTGCTCCAGCGTTGATATTACTTTTGTATCACATAACCAGTTGGATTGAAAATCTAAAAACATATTCTGTTTTGTTTTCTTCTTTTACCGCGTTTTGACATTTATTCGTTAAATTGTTAAATGGAGGTAAATGCTACGTTTGGGCTTCCAAATTTTGTTGTAATATATCAAAAACGAGTGAGAGTGTTTCATCACCCGTTCCAAACACTGAGAAAATAATGAAGTACCGAGGGGCGGAGCCCCGAGGTCTTTATTGTTTTCGAGGTGTTTGGATTAGGTGATGAAACA
>JAOCPT020491168.1:0-12546 GCA_026546935.2 Palythoa grandiflora
CTGTATACACAAAACTCACGTTATTTTACTTTATCTCGAAAAAGAATTGGAATTTTAAAGCGGGGGATAATTGCTGCGTGCGAATACAAGTTTTACTAATACTGCGAATTGAATACCGAATCAGTTCACAGTCAATGATCTTTGAAAGTCGCAATAATTTGCTTAGCCTTAACTCACTAATTTCGTTTGTTGTCGAAACGAGAGGTCGACATTGCTCAATCCTAAATCTTACTTCATATCTTAGAATTTTCACTTCAGTTCTGCTGTAGTCTTCATTTATCCTTGCATTTTTTGAAAACATTTTAAAAAATATGTTGAAGCACTTATTTTTCGTGGTGTCAAAATGTCCGAAGAACTCGCTGGACGATCTTGATTGGACGAAAAACAATAGCTGCTGTCAGATTTCGGCTGGAGTTTCGATCATGCGCAGAACCGTGACTATGCCCCTTTAAAAACCTAACTTGGACTACAGTGTCATGGCTTCCACTTAATGCGGCGGATGTAAAACCACCAGTGGAATCCTGTAAAAAACAATTCCACCCACGCCTGAGCCCACTTTTTACTACTTATTATTTCCTTTAGCTCCATCACAACGCTGCTTCCCTTTCCATACTTTCTTATAAGGCTCATGACACTGTTATAACCAGGACAAATGTTTCCATCGAGGTGTAATCTAGGAAGTGATTGTTGGTATGGCTTAACAATACGACGGAATCTGGAACACACGTTATACAATTGCGTAAACGCCCTAACAAAAGATCCTCTGTCTATTCCAGTGAGCGAATATCTGATAATGATTTCAACTAACTCTTCAGGCAGAAGGTCAAATGGGCTCGAATAATCTGCAGCCCGATTTACTTCTTCAGCATCACCATCAACACCCATTTGACCTTCGTCTTTATTCACACTCTCTGCTACTTTTTCATCTTGTGTGTTCTCTCTGCGGTTTCCATTACAGCTGTTTTCAACTCCACGTTTATTAACTCCTTCACTGATACCTTTTCCATCTTCTTCACTTTCAGTCAACTCATCTTCAGTTCCGTCCTCGTTATTTTTGGATTCTTCTTGTTCTCTAGCAAGGCTCACATAACGAATCCCATCGTTTTCTGAAAAGTGACCTAGTGCAAAACTTGCAAAAGGTGGGGAAAGCTGAGGAGAAATGTGAACCATGGCATCGGTACCTAATGAAGACACTATTGTTAACTGTATGTGATACAAATTGGAAGCAGCTTGCAGAGTTAGATGGTCACCATATGTGCCATCCAGAGCCATGCTTGCGAGATATTGGCTCCATGGAACCCCTACAAACAGTTCTAACGGTGAACCGTCAATGCCACTTGGGTTTTGTTCCAAATATTGACAAATTTCTTTTCGCAATGTCCTTTCTGAGCGAAATATTCCGATACTAGCAAGGTGATGCGCTATTGCGCTGAACTGGCAATCGCCATTTCCATCAGGGTTGAAAACGACATTATACCCTTGTGACGTGAATACCTCATAGACATCCTCTACAGTCATTGGTATATAGAATTTGCTTCTCGCATTTTTATGCCTCTTGCGGGGTGATTGGTGATTTTTTGCTGACAAATTTTTACTGGAAAACTCTTTTCTGGCTTCCCGTCTTTTACGGTTTTCCTTCTCTACTGTCTCGCTTGTTATGTCCTCTACAGAAATCCAAGACGTAGTTTTAACGGTTGTATCTGGATGTTGATAAATAACTTTATAGCGGTAGGTTTTTAAATTTCGTTTCAAGACCTGAGCAGATATAACAAATCGACGCTTGGGCGCAGTTTTACTGGTGCGGCTAAAAGGATAGCGTATCAAAACATTTTCGCCAAGTTCATAGGTTGACGGAGGGTTTTTTCTCATTCGCCGGTATATATAGCGTTTGTCCCAGACATCATTTGCTTTTTTAGCATGTGAACGGATCGCGTCGAGCTTCTTTTTGTTCCGCGCATAGTCAGTGGATTTAGGTGACTGAAACATGGCGGAGTTGCACTCTCTTACACGTCGTCCACCCGGTATATGGTTAACAAGAGCGTTAGATTTATTTCCTAATGTTTCCATGGATTCTTCGTTTTGAAGCTTTTGATATTCCTTAAGCCGGTTGTTTTGCCCAGTTTACTTCACTTTTACTAAGGTGGCCGAGGTCAAAGGCAATTTTTTTTCAAAGAGCACGATGTGACCTCTCGACCTTTCCTTGGGACTGTGGGTGGTATGGTCTACTTCGAATCATCTTCACATTCAATCTCTTGCACAATTTAATCACCCACCCAGTCGGACTGCAACACTTTGGGAGGTCCAACTTCCATATAGAGTTCGCCCAGTGCCTTGGAGACTACCTTGCTTGATTTGTAGATAACTGGCCGCAACCACAGGTATCTGCTAAAGACATCTTGAATAGTAAGGATATTTTGAAATCTCTGTCCGTTGTGTGATACAGCTTGCTTTTGCAAGTCTATAAGGTCTACTTGATGGCGGATCTAAACCAAAACACGCCAATTTCTATTTTGTTTTGTTTCATTTTTGGGAAAACACACAATTTACAATAATAGACTTAGACCTTTTCATGGTTTTTCAAATTTTTTACTCGGGCCTGTTGGCGAATAAATACTGACATGCCTGAAAAGAACGCCTTCAAATTAACAAACTTGTCAAGTTTAAGATTAATATGCCAAAAAAGCGAAAATCTAAAATTTTCGCAACTTTGCGGGGCCATACCTCCGCCCCTTTTTAGTGTATCAGTCTCAAACTTGGTATGTAAAATTACTATGTTCGATGTAGTCGTTCCAAAAATGTCGAGTGATTTTAGCTAAAGAGTTTATGTCAAAAGCTACAAAAACCGTAAATAGTTCTATTTTAAAAAGCAAGTGATCGCAAAAGTGTAAGAAAGAAAACAAAGATTTTGACTTGGATGACACATTAACGCCTGGCCACATGATTTGATGTCATCGAAAAAATCTAGTCTTGGCCAAATATTTCGGAAGCTGTTAGTGGTCAAAAAGAAGCGGGTCATTTGGTAAGACCATGGGGAGAGTCATTTCTTCCTTCATTGCCATGCTGTAAACAACTATTCCTGTTACAAAAAGTACCAAATCAGAGCCCTTACCCAGTGCAAAACAAGCAAACAATCAACATGAAAGCGAAACTATGGTGTTAATTTACAGGCATTAGTAGTTCGTACTATTGGCTACGTGGTGCACGTTTCAAGTCACTTAAATGTTTCTGGTTGGGTTCAATAATTTCACGCTAAATGCTACTTTGAGCTCACATTAATATTTTTGCATCTTAACAATTCCGCTTAGATTTGGGTAAAATGGAATTTTCCTGTTTCAAAAAATATTCTTTCAATCTATTATGATGCCATTGATGAATACTTACTTGAATTGCTCTTACTCGATTTGGTCGGCCAATTGCTCTGTTCTGAAATTTGGCAATTACCAGCCGACTTAACTTGCTTCCAGAAAACACACTCTGGACTCTTTGCTCGCTAACGCCTTCAAACCGTTGCCAAAGACGATGCTTCAATTTCCTGGCGCCAACACCTTTGCAATGCTTAAATTCCTTTTCTATGACAACCCGTAGCGCACTTTTTTTCAAGATTTGTTTGCCATTGAAGCAAAGAACCTTTTTCCCATTGACCCTTTGGACGCTAAACGCTTCCCTGTTTCTCCAAAACCTCACGCACGCAGCTTTCTGTGCCTTTGTTCTGTCTCTGAATGGAACATCAAAGCTATCCTCACATAGCTTAAATAACGTCTCGTAGGTGTCATTGTCTAGAGGACAAATTTGCTTTTTCACAGCATAAGCAAAATCTAGGATAACCAAGAGAATAACTAGAGATTTGCACATGCTGAAACGAAGCTATAGTTACCGGTATTCTACAAGAATACAATTCGGAGAGCAAAATGAGAGCGGTAACAAATTTCTAGATGACTGTCTAGACTGACAACTGTCTAGACTGGTAGCTGTTTAGACTGATAAAAATACTCTTGGATGCCAAATAAACGTCCCCCAGCGTATTAAATTTTTAGGGTTTTTTTTGCAGAGGGCCTTCAGGTTTTCTTATTAACATAAATATCGCAGTTTTCGCATTTTTCACTGTTTTCGCAGAGGGTCTTCAGGGTTTCTTATTAGCATAAATACCGCAGTTTTTTCATTTTTCACTGTTTTCGCAGAGGGTCTTCAGGTTTTCTTATTAACATAAATATCGCAGTTTTCGCACTTTTCGCAGTGGGCCTTCAGGTTTTCTCATTAATCTAAATATCGCTGTTTTCACATTTTTCGAATTTTTCGCAGAGAGACTTCAGGTTGTCCTACCAACATAAATTTCGTTGTTTTCGCTTTTTTCGCAGTTTTCGCCGAGGGCTTTCAGGTTTTCTCATTAACATAAATATCACAGTTTTTACATTTTTCGCAATTTTCGCAGAGGCTCTTCAGGTTTTCTTATTAACATAAGTATCGCAGTTTTCGCAGGTTTGGCAGAGGGCACATTTTTCGCAGTTTTCGCACAGGGTCGTCAGGTTTCTTATTAACAAAACGTCGCAGTTTTCGCATTTTTTGCAGAGGATCTTCAAGTTTTCTTATTAACATAAATATCGCAGTTTTTGAATTATTCGCAGTTGTTTTTTCCTTCGAAATTGACTGCATTTCTTGACAAAAGTGGAAAGCGGGCACGGGTTGAGAGGGATTATTATGTTAGCTGTGAGAACATAGTTTTTTAATACAATATTTCAACACCTATAAAGATACAGCATGGATTGCTTTATAATTGTATGTAAAGTGTAGTTGTATGCAAAAGCTGTTTCAGTTTTCCAAGAGTTTGTGTTTTCATAAATAAGTAAAGAGTTGATTTTATAGACCTCTCATGTAGTAAACTATTCGTTGTTAGTATAAATCTACTAGCATTCTATTACCAATGCTGTTCTCTGATTGGCTACTACCCTACCAACTATCTATTCGCTGATAGATAGTGGGTAGAGATTGTCAACTATTACACGACAGACGAGTCTTCTTTTCTTTGTTCAATAGTGCACTTTATTCCTTCTTTCTGTAATGCATTCAGCATTTGCATACACAAAGTATCCTGATTAAACAGGCGCGGCTGCTCGGCAGTCGATGATCGAACATGGCGTGTTGTCTGATTACATAACATGGTGTCAGAACAAATCTAGTTTAATTGAATATTTAGGAAAGCAATCGGCAGTCTAAATCGTGTAAAAAATGGAGAAAATATCCTCGTCAAATGCACCGAGCATGGATTGGTCCAGTCAAGATCTCCCAAACGCCTGGAAATCCTTTCGTCGTCATGTCAAGTTTATGTTTCGTGGACCGTTGTCAACTAAAAATGAGGAGCAAAAATGTAATAGACCATTTCACAGTTCCTGAAAGGTAACCAAGCCTCCACATGAAACCGAGGCGAAGGTTGACCTCGCACGGTTAGAGAAGTGGAAACAATCTATATGCTAATAAGTTTCTTTCTTATGATAATTATTTCCACTTCTCTGTGTCAGGTCAACCTTCGCCTCGGTTTCATGTAGAGGCTTGGTTGCCTTTCAGGAACTGTGAAATGGTCTATTGCAGTAGCCACAAGCGCTTAAAAAGCGCCTTTTATTTAAACCTCGTTCCCAGAGCTTTTCCCGAGAAAGTTGTTGGGGTGGAAAAGAAAAGACCTGGGAACGAGGTACGTGAAGTTGAAACAAGATGGAGTTCTATAATAAAGGAAGCAATGGACACATAGTAGTTCGTATATTTTTCGACTGTCTAGGATGTTTCTTCTGTAGTGAATACTCTCTGGTATTTTACATGTGACTGTACCAGTTCACACTCTTTTGTTAACATATTATAAAGCTACCCGCCGCAATTAGTTATGCTATCTGCGGTGTAGCTCTGCCATATACAATGTAAACTGTTTTTGCTTTCTTAAATAAAATGTTGTTGTTGTTGTTGTTGTTGTTGTACCAACTCTCATGACAAAAGCAAAACTTCTTGATGCTCAAGGAGTAAGGAGGTCATAGGCAAAGTCGATTGTTCAAACAAAAGAGACGAACATTCCAGTGAGTAAATATCAGTGAATATACAATACAACTTGCTGAACTGTAAATACAATTTAAACTGAGTCAAAACCCCCCGCAATCCCACAAAGCATTTCACTGCCAAGCGCTTTGATACTTTGGTGACGTCATCTTGAATATGTGATCCGATTTACTAACTTTGTTGGGGCAAAAAAGTAATAATAAAGCAAGACTTAAACTTGAGTTGTCTTTGTAGTGTTCAACTTAGAATTCAAAAAGATTTCATTAAAGAGAAGATAATTTTCGTTTTATTGCTTCATTATTTTTTTTAATTGCTTTATTGGGCACTCTTGGAAAATAAGTAGCATATAACAAGCTCAGCCATACGCGAAATGCATGGATAAGTAATTATTAGCGAGCAGAAGTGGACGAAAGTTGTAGACTGTAGACGGATGTTGTAGACTTTATTGTAGTATAGACTACAGAATAGATTATAACTCCTAGTATAGTCACCACTGTTTTAGGAGTATATCCATTAAAGATTAAAGATAGACGGAAGTTGTACACTGTCGACGATAGTTGCAGTCTGTAGACGGAAGTTGTAGTGTGTAGACGGAAGTTGCAGTTTGTAGACGGACGTTGTAGACTGTAGACGGAAGTTGTAGGCTGTAGACGAAAGTTGCAGTCTGTAGACGGAAGTTGTAGTGTGTAGAGGAAATTGCAGTCTGTAGACGGAAGTTGTAGTCTGTAGACGGAATTTGTAGTGTGTACAAGGAAGTTGTTGACTGTAGACGGAAGCTGTAGTGTGTAGACGGAAGTTGTAGTGTGTAGACGGAAGTTACAGTCTGAAGACGGAAGTTGTAGTCTTTAGACGGAAGTTGTAGATTGTAGACGGAAGCTATAGACTGTAGACGGAAGTTATAGACTGTAGACGAAAGTTGCAGTCTGTAGACGGATGTTGTAGTCTGCAGACGGAAGTTGTAGTCTGTAGACGGAAGTTTTAGACTGTGTACGGAAGTTGCTGTCTGTAGACGGAAGTTGCAGTCTGTAGACGGAAATTGTAGACTGTAGACGGAAGTTGTAGTCTGTAGACGGAAGTTGTAGACTGTAGACGGAAGCTATAGACTGTAGACGAAAGTTGCAATCTGTAGACGGAAGTTGTAGACTGTAGACGGAAGTTGTAGTCTGTAGACGGAAGTTGTAGTCTGTAGACGAAAGTTGCAGTCTGTAGGCGGAAGTTGCTGTCTGTAGACGGAAGTTGTAGACTGTAGACGAAAGTTGCAGTCTGAAGACGGAAGTTGCTGTCTGTAGACGAAAGTTGCAGTCTGAAGACGGAAGTTGCAGTCTGTAGACGAAAGTTGCAGTCTGAAGACGGAAGTTGCAGTCTGTAGACGGAAGTTGCAGTCTAAAGACGGAAGTTGCAGTCTGTAGACGAAAGTTGCAGTCTGAAGACGGAAGTTGCTGTCTGTAGACGGAAGTTGTAGACTGTAGACGGAAGTTGCAGTCTGTAGACGGAAGTTGCAGTCTTTAGACGAAAGTTGCAGTCTGAAGACGGAAGTTGCTGTCTGTAGACAGAAGTTGTAGACTGTAGACGAAAGTTGCAGTCTGTAGACGGAAGTTGCAGTCTGAAGACGGACGTTGTAGACTGTAGACGAAAGTTGCAGTCTGTAGACGGAAGCTATAGACTGTAGACGAAAGTTGTAGTCTGTAGACGAAAGTTGCAGTGTGTAGACGGAAGTTGTAGACTGTAGACAAAAGTTGTAGTCTGTAGACGGAAGTTGTGCACTGTGGACATAAGTTGCAGTCTGTAGAGGGAAGTTATACAATGTGGACGAAAGTTGTAGTCTGTTCATGGAAGGTGTACACGACTGTTTTCAATTATGTCAATTATGTCAACAACAAAAAATGTTCACACCTGGTAAAACATGTTTGTGGTGTTTATACCATGGTTTTGCTTTCGAGTGAGCCATAATGGAAGGAAGGAAGAAATTTCAAACGCCTTTTTGTTGGTATGTATTTCTTGCTCAATTTTTGCCTTTTTTGGTAAGGAACTATAGGGTCTTAAGGTTTTCTTATTAACATAAATCTCACAGTTTATTACAAAGATTTGCACTTTTTGCATTCTTCGTAATTGACTGCATTTCTGGAGATATCTCCAACATACAGCGCTGCTATAAATTCAAGGGCCAAGATATATTCATTAAAGGTAAAAATCCAACTCCGGACTTGATCTGTTGATGGTCGCTCCAATAAACTTCTCACAACCTGCAATTTCCTACCAGGGGCCAAAAATATTAAACTCTTTACCAACTGATATTCAATTTGCAAATACATGGTCTTCATTTTCAAGTCAACTTTAGTTTACATTTCTTTCTAAAAACCAGTAATACTTCGTCTGCATTTTATATATTTATTTATTATTTCTCGTCTCTTTCTTGAATGACATTATCTCATAAATTATACAGTTGTCGTAGCCAACCATGTTTTTATCCCTATTACAGTTTATAAATTATTCCTTGAATTACGTGAGGGGGACCATTTCGTATAAGCCTTGCGGTTTGTTTTGGCCCCACTCGCCATTCTAAAACACACCTCTGTAAAGCCGCTGTTGCACGTTGAAATTTTTAGCTGAAACTTGTGTGCAACAACGTTGCGAAACAACCTTCACCAGGAGTTGCACCGTGTAACATAGTCGGTTTCGTGAAACCTTTTTGAATTTCCGTTGCGAGACAGGTTTCGCGAAAAGTAGAACTTCTTTCTAACATGTGTGTAACATCACTTGGTGAAACTGGTCTCGCTCGGTGTTGCACACGAGCTTCAACTAAAAGTTTCAATGCGTAACAGCGGCTTAAATAACTTAGTTATTTTTGATGCCAAATAAATAAACTTGAACTTGAATACACACCACGAAACAATCCTATTTTGACTACACTACGCAATCAGACACATCACATGCACAAACTCAATCGCATCACAACTGTGTAGATACTTGGGAATGTAGGACAGCAAGCGTCACAAGCCGGTTTATACAAGCTCTTTTACATAATGATACGTTTATATACTTGGTAGTACTGATTCATTAAAAACTAATTATCTGGGCACCTGCCGGATACGAAAACCCAAAACCCTGTGGGAATGAGGAAACGTATTCTCCAAATCCTATGCAAGTGCTACTCCCCTATGAAGGTTAAGGGGAATTTCAACAAAAAAGATTGCGAAGAAAGCTAAACCTAGACTGATTCAAATCTCTAATGGTTCACTACTTATAATACTTATAAACTACCCATAATCCCCATCTGACAACGGGACCCAGTCTTCTGGTTCGTGCCGGCAAAATATCTATTTCTGGAAATTTTAAAGGCTAGAAGTGTAAGAAACATCATTTTCAGCCTGTCAGCCATGACCAAGGACATTTTATTTGATTCGTTTCTGAATTAACATCATGAAGAACTTCTCTATAAAGTTGAAAAAGAAAATCAAGACCTTGATGTGGAGTGTACTTTTGTATGGGTCAGAATCGTGGACACTGAAAAAGGAAGATATCAGGAGATCGGAAAGTGTACAGATGTGGTTTTGGAGGAAAATGGAGAAGATAAGCTGGACGCAAAAATGGACAAATGAGGAAATATTGCGAAGGATTGGAAAGAAAAGAACATTGATATCGACCATCTATATCCGGCAGAAGAAGTGGATTGGCCACGTTTTGAGACACCAGAGTCTGCTAAGGTATGTCATCGAAGGGAGATTAAACGGAAAAAGGGGCAGGGGAAGGAAGAGAATGGCGTTGTTCGATCATTGGCGAAAGAAAGAAAACAATAGAAAAGAAACATATGGAGAGATCAAACGTAGGGCTGAAGATTGGGATGGATGGCATGTGTGATGCTAAACCTTCCACACGGCAAATAACCAAGATAGATAGATAGAAACACGGCTTTCGGCCAATCATCGTGCATTATTTAATTATTATTTCATAATATTGTATAATAATTTTAACTGTAACAGCTGTGTTTACCGCTGTGATGATGTGAGTGATTTGTAGATCAATCTGAAGATACAGTGCTGGATCATATGCGGCACACCAGCCTGATCCCCCAAGGGGGCTGTTTAAACGCCCCTTCGCTGGTTCATGACCGACATTGGAAGCAGACGCAGTAATTTGGCTCTCTTGGATTGCTAAGCTTTCCATACCAAGTGCAGAGCCCCTATCTACGATGAGAAAACGTGATAAATATTTAAAATCCAAGACGTTATTAGAGGGATTTAAAAAGGAGCTGAATCACCCAAAAGGAGATTGGAAGTAGGGGGGGGGGTGTAAATGGAGGTTGGAGTGGAGTAGGTAATTTCAAATGGGTAAAATATTACTGGTGTTTCAAACTTTCCTCTTATTCTTTTGTGCCGTCAGTAAAATTTTGTAAAATACGAATGGATTGATCATAAAAAAATGAATCATTTTAAACTGGAAAAGAAACCTTTTTACAAAGTTTTTATATTTTTAAGCATGAAAGGCACAATAATAATAGGAAAGTTTTAAAGCTGATAAAAACGTTTTCTGATAAAACTGTTAAAATTCAAGCGTTTAGCAACCAAACTTTTAGCTTCCTCGGGTTGCTGAAATATTGATTTATCAGAGAACCTTTTATCAGTTTCGTTTGAATCCTGATAACAATGCTCCTATATTTTAGGAAAGTTTAGATATTTAGTATTTAAATATTAGGAACAAACGGCCAAACTCACAAAATATCAACAATAATGCCTTCGAAAACAATGCTTGTGTAGTCAAGCGTGACCATCATCCAACAGTGCAATATAACGCCTCTACTGGTTCAATGAACCCTGACTTTGTTGAACTTTGTTTCTTGGAGTCTTTTCTCAGTAAAATAAACAAACCGAAGCTAAATACCGGCGCAAGAGCCACCAAAGAACTTGTTTCGTTCAGCTAGAACTTGTTTTGTTCAGCTAGAACTTGTTTTGTTCAGCTAGGACTTGTCAATCAGAAATGCAAATTGTCTTTTCACACTTTCCCATGAACACATTGTAAGTCTGCTGTAAAAGACGCCTTCCTTGTAATGTAATACCGTTCAGTCTTGATGAAGATTTTGAAATAAAATCGAAAAATCGACACATTTAACACCCTCAACGTTGTTCACAATACAAACTTGTTTATGGGAGTATTATTTAAACTTTATTCAAATATTTGGGTACAATACAAATACAATACAAATACAATACAAGTACAATACAAATACAAATACTATACAAATACAATACAAATACAATACAATATAAAAACAATACAAATACAATACAATATAATATAATACTGGTTTATTGTCAAAATACAACCTATTAGTTTAAACTGGAAAACCTGAGGCCTACATTGCCAATGTTTCGAACTCTTCCCTAATCTTGAAACTTTGCAATAACTTGTTTTACGTTTGTAGGAATCTTTTGGCGATATAGCGCTGTTTTTCCATGACATCAACGGCGGTAATACGATTGGGGTTGTGTGGAAACCGAATGCGTTCGCTCCCAGTCCGTTCAAGGTAAAGTAATTCTCGGAAATCATTGCAGAATGAAATTTAAAGTGCCATAAACGTCATCAAAGTAACGCTGAGTGCTTGACAGTGGTAAATAACATCCAGTCAGAATTAGTTATTTATATGCGCACGAATTAGCGTGGGAAAACATCCAATCTGAATTAGTTATTTGCACGTGAACTAGGGTGAGAAAACACAAGTGACTAATTATTGAACTGTTCGTGATAAAGGTGGTTTTACTTGTAGATCGAAACGCGACTTTCGACCAACAAATTTTCATTGAAGTAATTTTCAAGCCGGTTAGGAGAAGAACCAAAGGTGATAGGAATCTGTTTACATTGTGTAAATCGTTGACATTTCAAAGTCCTGCCATTTGTGGTGCACGTAAACGACGCGCTGACCACAGTTGGAGGCGAGACATCAGGGACTTTACACTACGAGGACGGCAACGGCTCACAAAATATTTGTTTCTGATTTGCTCTTTACTTCTTTCTGCGGTTTATTAAGTTTTTGTTTTCTCCGCGTCAAGCTTGGTAAAAAGAAAACATTCAAATATTTTTCCTTGAAGGCAAAGAAATGCTGAGATTATTTTTGTTTTCACGTCCTCGTTGTCCCAAGAAATCGAAATAGGTCTTTTCACGTTCTGTTTTTAGTGACAACAACGTGCAGGTGCTCAGCTCAGGACTGCAAATAAGTAACGGAGAGCCGCCGGTCACGTTGTCCGGTCAAACATGTTTTTGCTCGGACACTACCTGTTTTTGGCCGGTCAAATTGAAAAAATCGTAACTCTGGCGATAGTAAACCCATATTTTACAGTAAACCTTTTTTAACTAAAAACAACTGAATCCAAGTCGGTTTGGCAGTAAATATTACAAGTTAATAGTTTTACTACTCTTTATAGTATTGCAGAAGCAACCTCGCATACTACGTTGAAACGGTTACGCAAGATAAAACCGTAATTGCTCGTTTTACTTTACATCTGGCAAAATCACTTA
>JAOCPT020491245.1:0-12546 GCA_026546935.2 Palythoa grandiflora
GGGGGTTCAGTGGTAGATTTTAGGAACCTCAAAGCACATCCTATACCAAATAACCCTAAAGCTTTAACTACTAAAGTTGTACCACGTGAAGTACAGACGATTATAGCAACTTTTTTTGGGTGTCTGTGTTATTAAATATTTTGTTTTTCCGTGCCATGGCGGAAGGGATTGAATATGAGGTCCCCCTTACAAAATGTTTTAACTTTCGGGGGAGGGTGGGGAGTTGGTGACAGCCGAATCTGAGCACCCCTTGACAAATGTTTAAACTTTTATGATGGGGGGACATTATTTATTTTCTGATATTTATCCCAAGATTATAGGTTCTGGCTTCGCCGAGAAGAGCTGGCTGGCTTGTACACGCTTTTTTTATAAGAACCAGTAAATTTTGCTGAGGCTCATTGTTCTTAATGTTTTGGCGACTTCAGTCTCAATTTATTCTTTTTTCTGTGAGTGGTTTTTATTGTAGAAAATTAAAAATAAAACAAGGTATTGGCAAATGAAACGCATTGCGCAACACATGTATTGTACAGTTGAATTTAGAGGCCAACTACTTTCATTGTTTGTGGAGCAGTGAATCTTTTTATGTTTTATGCTGTATCGCTAATTAAGTTTTAGTCAATTTTCTACCACAAAAACATTCCTAGTTATCAAGCCTCAGCCTAATCTTGTTCTCAAATTGTTCTTAAACTTTGACTAATTTGAGTCTCATTGTTCTTATAAAGTTGTTCATATAAAAAAAGCGTGACTGACTGCATGTAACTGAACATAGATAGTTGAGACAAATAGGTTATTAACTGCTTTACATGGACGCTTCCTCAAAAACGAGCTGAACTGCAAAAAGTTTAAATTATAAAATTTGAAAATTTATGTACAGTGAAAGCCAGAAACTAAACTGAAATTAGAGCCATTCACCTTTTTGGTGCTCATAATTGGTCACGTGTTTGACAGAGGACCTCTGCTATACCGAGGCCAAGGAGTTAAAGATTCTAAAACTTGCTAAGCGACTTAGAAAAACAAAATATGAAAAAAAAATGCTCCACTAATTTCCAGCCATTTTGAATACCCGCCAAGGCCTATTTACATCCAAGGTCTTAAACGCACTCAGCAGCACTAATGCTAACTCCTAGTTGCATGTGGTGATACCAGATTTATCCCTACCGGTACCATGCGCTTTACAATGCGCAGCACCAGAATACCAGCTAATCTGCCTCTAGGGAAGAATTGTCCAAAACCAGGCTATTAACGTTAACCATGCAACGCACAAGAATTCAAAGAGCAATTTCTTCGCCGTAGAAAGATTTAAGGGAGTTGCTGA
This sequence comes from Palythoa grandiflora, assembly GCA_026546935.2. Taxonomy (NCBI): domain Eukaryota; kingdom Metazoa; phylum Cnidaria; class Anthozoa; order Zoantharia; family Sphenopidae; genus Palythoa; species Palythoa grandiflora. The sequence continues at coordinate 1,316 of JAOCPT020491245.1, forward strand.
GAATAGTTTCTGGACTTTTCAAGGAAACTAACATGTCCACCTAAAAACTGCAGCCCAATCAATCTAAAAAAAATTTAACTCTGGGTTAATGCTAATTGGCTTTTGAACAACCGAGCTGTGCATGTCAGTTGGGATTGATTACTTCAGTTTTTTAACATACCGCCAGCAATTTCAAAAACATGAGCCGACAACTGAAAATTTGGTAATAAAATTTGTTTTACCAACACACAACCAATTGGATATCTAATACAGCCCTGCTTGTGAAAAAACTAGTTCAGTTTTCTTGTAAAGGAGCGTTTCAGTTCCTGTTTTTTAAGGAAGCCGCTGCCTTCAAAGCCCAGTATGGGGAGAGGAACAGGAAGCAGCTGTCCAATACAATAAGCACACAAAAACTGTTAGCGGTTAGAAAGAATTCACGTCCACTATCGACCCCCCAGCGTTGGAAATAATACGGACATTAAGCAACGACGGCGCCGTTTTTTACCGACAACTACGTGCAGGTGCTCAGGTCGATGCATTCAGACGTGCAGTTCTTGTAATTACTATTGTTTCTTGCGGTCGTTGGCGGCGTCACTGCGCTCATTGCTTACAGTTCCTAGTATTTTGGAGGACTCCAAAATTTAAAATTTCCTGAGAGCTTGACCGCATAGAACTCGCGTTCCGGCACATACCTGTTGTCTTAAAAGGTTAAACTTGGTGTAGATATGCCAAGCAAAATAATAGGCGTTAATACCCCATTATAAAATTTGAATAACTACCGACTAAAACAATGGTTATCAAAATCGAAAAAACTGTAAAACAACATCCTGAGAGGTATAAAATAATTCGCTATTAAATTGGGTTAGAAATAATAACCGTTTAAATAAAAATTGATAACAGTCAGTGTTTATACAAACTATTTTATTAGTATTTCAGTTGGCGTGAAAACTGAGAAGAGTTAAAGAATCGTTTATCACCAGCAACCAAAGAATAAAAACTGGTTCTGTTTTGTTTAAGAAGTTGTGATATGAAGCTCTATATAATATGAGATAAATATTTCAATTTATCTCTCCTAAAGTTGACTCGACTTTTCAAATTGTAATTTGGCCCCAAAAAACAACTATCATGTTCCGTGTTCGAGTCAACAGGAGCAAAAAAAAAAAGAAAAAAAAAATACAACACTTGACTGGTGGTAAATACCAGGCCGTATTACTCGTCTGGACACCGCTATAGAAAAGTTATTTCCACCAAGGCACACGCAATACAAGAAACTCAATCAACAAAGCACAATCGATTTTAACTTCTCTTTCTACGCGAACAGTTTACATAAGAACCTACATCTGAGTGTGCAAAAAAAAGGAATGCGAATTTTAAAAGTTTTGCAACTCAAATGCAGAATTTTTGTTTCCCGTGCAAAAAGTTGAATAAATGCAACAATACATAATCTCTTTGTCACAGACAAAAAGGAATTCTTTTTTTATGACCTAGAACAAACAAAAGTACCTAACTGGACTTTGGTACCAAAGTCCAGGTATATTATGACAATGTTTTGTACTTTACCAACACGTGTTCGTTTCAGATGTGGTCGCCATGTACACTCAAGAAAAATTTCTTAAGTTCATGTTGACAATAAACACGTTTTCTTTGACAAGTTGATCTTCACTAACCCTTTAAGCTCTTGATTAATTCCTTATTTCTCAATACAAGTTGTTATCTTTTATTTGAAATATATAAAGAGAAGTTAGATGTTGATGAATTGCCTGGGACTGAATGTATTAATATTCCTTACCAGGCAATATTACCATACTTACACGAGTAAATTTTCCTTTTCAAGGAAACTTGCTCGTGTAAACGAGAATTTATGCGTGACACTGGGACACAGACATCTCAGTGCTCCACAGGCTTGCATACATGACCGGCAAATTTGGCAGCGGTAGTATGTAGACCTGGTATCCAGTATCCCCAGGCCCCACACTACATAAAGTAATTTCACTTTGGAATAACATTAAAGCTGACTCTTAGGTGCCAAATAAACGTCCCCGGCCTGCGTAATAAAATTTCGATTTTTTTCCGATCCCCCGGCGAACCTTACGAGAAACTCTCCGTTTGTTAAATTTTCGGAATTCCTTATTTCAAAACATTTAGTATCCCAGCACTAAAACCGGAAATAGTGTAGTTGTGTTTAACTTTGTTAATTCTTTTTTGGAGTTACTGAAAGAGAAAAACGAGTTTTTTCAGACCTGAAATAGTCGTGTTTTTATCATGCCGAAAATGGTACAGTGAACAGTTCTTTTTTAGTTTTCCGACCCCCCGTTTATTAAGGCCCATCCGTTAAAAATAGTAACGTAGATAAACAAATTTGTTTATCTACGTTAAAAATAGGTTTTCAAATTTATATTTTTTGACCCCCCCCCCCTACCCCGCCGCATATTTGGCACCTAAAAGTATCAATTATGAACGGAGCACTCCAGCTTGCCAAAAGAAACAGGCTTCACTCTTTTGAAGATCTAAAATTCCATGACTTTCTATGACTTCTTCCATGATCTTTCACAATATTTCAAGACCTTGCAATGTTCATTTCTTTGCCAAAATACATCAAATAGACGATTTTCGATATAATATTTTGGCGCGCGGTACTGGTAACATGAAACCGAGGGTCAGAGCTCAAGTGGAAAACCGCGGGAAAATTGCAGGCACGCGCGCCCCAAACTATCGGCTCCAACGTAAACATTTGCGTGTGCGCCTGCAATTAATTTTCATGCGGTTTTCCTCTTGAGCTATGACCCTCGGTTTCGTGTTACCAGTACCGCGCGCCAAAATATATCGAAAATCGGCTAATAACCTTCAATTACTCTTTGTTAGCACGTTAGCCAAGATAAAGGAAGAGAACAGCTGTACTTTGAGATATTTGTGCAAATGTTATCTTTGTTCAATTCTATCTAAATTCAACCGATTTTCCATGACTTTCCATGACCCGAATGGAAATTTCATGACTTTCCAGGCCTGGAAAGTGCGGAAATTATAAAATTCCATGACTTTCCATGCAAGTTTTCCAGGACCCACACGAATCCTGAATGCAGACGCAATAAATTGAAATCTTGACAATGTCATAACGATGTACTTGGATAATAATAAAAAAAACAACACAGACGAATAATTTACGGTTTAAGGTTACCGTCAAAACGATATCGTGCGTTTGTTTTAAACCATACATATCCAAACCCATATATCAAATTAAAGCTTACTGAGCTGGCTTTTGAGCTGTATTAAAAATTTTGACTTAAAATGAATTTTTAAATTTTTTACGTTAAAGACGTACGGTAAAGTCACCTTTCGAAAGTTACAAGTTCAAGCGATTATTGATATTCAATGATTTAATTAATCTGCCAGTTTCCAGGCTAAAAGTGCTAAAAAAAGGTGTCTGCGATTTTTCATATTCAATTGCAGAGAAAAGTTACGGCGCCTTTTCAAATTAGGGTTTAAAAAAATTGCTCTAAAAAAATTTCTCGACAAGAGAAAAAAAAATCGCAGACACATTTTTGTTCTTCATACATTGAAGAAGCTACTGTGCAAACGTTAGGAGAAAAGAAAGAATTTCCTTTGATTTGCAACTCTCGAAAGGTTACTTTGTCGCTCGTTTTTAAATAAAGTAGAAAAATCTAAAAATTCATTTCAATTCAAAATTTTTAGTACAGTTCGAAAGCCAGCTCAATAAGCTTTAATTTGATACATGTGTTTAAATATCTACGATTTAAGACAGATGCACGGTATCGTTTTGACGCAAAACAGCCCTGAAGGTATAGGGTAACCTTAATCCTTCTTTTGTCAGTGTGTTCTCACAAAAGACATCTCAGAGTTTCGACAATTTTGGCCCGATCAACTCGACAACTTAAAATAACCACATCTTTTGATGAGGTAATCGACGATCAATGATTTGAGCATCTTAGCTTGCGCAAAAAAGTAATTCTGTCACTATGCTTTTTTCCGCTTCTGGCTCTAAAAGGCAACAGATCATTGTATTCATGCTACCATTTAGCATTATTAAAATCAGATTTTGGTGGAATCGAAACTTTTAATGATTTTTGGTCGAGTTTTCCGAATCGCAGCAAGACAGAAAGCTTGGGGACTAGCCTGCCTTTTAGTAGAGGCGCAATTTTAAGGCCACGCACTTAACCAAGCTTAGGGTACATGTATACTCACTGCAACCAAGTGTACACCACAACATTGAGTCGTATATAGCCCTACTCTAATCCACAAGTATATGGGTTTTTAATTTTTCTCATAGAACATTAAAGAATGAGAGTTCACCAAAGGCTCTAAGTCCATGTTTGTAAGCGGCTGATGTGGGAAGAGAAGGGCCACACAAATTTTCAACCATCGCCGGCTGAGGATTAAACCAGAAGTTTTCCTGCTTAGCACTCAGAGATCTCATCAGTTGCGTGCGCGTTTGTTTTAGATCCGATTTCTTCAAAACGCAACGAAATACTTTTCCACTGCAATCCTTTAACAGATCGCCAGTAAAACTTGGCTGGCACAAATTTACACCGAATTCTCACCCTTTGCTTCGAATTCTTCAGAAACAAATTCAATTTTTATAAAATCGGGAAGAAAATCGAATAGCGCATGGGGCACACGGGATGCAGAAGATAGAAACCATTAAGATACATTTTTGAGATGTATTTAAGCGGGTTGAAGTCATTAGCAGTTGTGTAACAAGGCATCGAAATTTTTTAGATTCAGGATCTGCGGTACATTGTCACTCCAAGCTTAGTCAATGTCTGCACGGGCTCCGGACACTAGGTTCACGTGACCCGTGAATACGACCTGGTACCAGTGACATTCACTTCGTGGAGTTGACTGGTTGATTTCTATTTCCGTACCAGTCCTACTCTTCCACGGATTCTGAATGCTGGACAAGCCTGGTACTAGCTCAAGATATTGTTCCATTTATTGCCCGTCTTGCGAACTTGATTTTGTTGCAGATCTGTTTGGGTCCACGTCACAAGGAAATTGCAACTTTTCAAAGGTTTCTTGTTTCAGTTCAAGACAGTCCAGCAACTCACTGGGGTCTGCATACGGGGTCTAAGGAAAAAGGAAGTTGAAATAAACCACTTTCCTGTTCTATTATAATCAAGTCACGTTTGCCGTACGTTCTTCATGACTTTCATGAAGCAAAGAATCATCACGTGACGATATAATCGATCATAGGACCATGGTTCTCACTGACTAACGATAACAAAATTCCAGGAGTTTTCCAGGGTAGAAAATATATTTTTCCAGGACCCAACCACTCCACCAAAACAAGCAAAATAGGACCAAAATGACCCCAATCCCCAGAGAACAAAATTCCTGAAATTAATTCTACATTGACAAAATGCAAAAGGTACAATCGTGCATCAGATACTTCTGCTGGTATTGGTTTGTTTATAAAATTGTTTCCCATTTAGAAAAAGTAAACTAACGTTTCTACTTCTAACTTCTAACATGACCATGATTTCGCAATTTAATACAATTAAATGGAACATCCATTTGACAATTCGAGCAGGCTTCAAGTATGTTTAGATTACTTAGGCAATTTAACGGTAAACCATGCAAAAACAATTAATGGTCTACAGTTTACTTTGAATAATTGTTATCAGAAAGTTGAAAAACAAAATGATAATCCTTAAAACGAATCTGCTACTCATCGCCACCTACATCACGAAGCACGTGCCCAAATCTCTTCAACATTGCGGTAAATAATTTGTGCAATCTTCATCAAGTTCTTGGCAGATTTCTTAAGACACTTCCTCAGAATTGTTAAGATGTTGTAAACGATAGTTTTAAGCCACACACGCATTAAAAATCAGACAAAAAACGCACTAAATTTCGCTTCCTGCACACCAAACAACTTCCAACCGTTCAAATTTCTTTACGATGCTGACCAGAGCGTCACCAAGTGACAGCTCTCTGGTGCCAGGCTTATGAATAAACTTAGTTCCCAGGGCTTTTCTGTCCTCTCCTCGGAGAAAAGCCTGATGAATAAGTAGCCTGCGAAGCAGGCGGTACGCTTTGTTTTGATGCGATCAAGAAAAGTGATTGCTCGCTCCCACTCGCTTCGCTCGTGCGGCGGAAGGATTGGGTTCTAAATCAGACGAAAAGCAAAGGGAACGCCTGCTTCGCAGGCTAGATGAATAAGACGATACGAGCTCACAAGTATTTTGTATGATTACCTAGCTCCGTATTACAAATTGTAATGAACTGGCGAATAAAATTGAAAAAATACTTTTCAAATACTTTCCGCCGCTTATAATCACAATGGTTCACGAATAACTGCAAGCGTTCTTAAACATTTCAAATATATCCCCAACCCCCCTCCCCCAGGATTTGGTTTTATAATGTGATTAGCCATTTGAATGGAATTATTTTACAGCTTGTGTTAATTAAATGGTACAACTGACTCAGAAAGATTTGTAAGGGCACAGCATACTTTGGCAATTTTGTCAATGGGTGCTTCAGTTTGTCCAGGTTTCTTAGTTACCAACTCTATTGGTAGAATACTTTGCAGAATTACATATTTTCTTCGAACCAGCCCAATAACTCTCTCAACATGTATTCTGACGTTTGCAATTTTTCTTGTGTCCTCAATTTCTTTAGCAGATAACTGTTTCTTCCCTCGTGTAAAGGCGGGGATTTGCAGGGATGCTTGGTACAGTCCTACACTTTCTGATATGTCAAATCCTCGATCGGCAAGGACAAGGTCACCTGGAGTTAAATTATTCAATATGCCACAGTTCTCAGTAACATGTTTGTCACTTGTTCTGCCACCCCATGCCTTGGAGATAAATGAGGTCACACCTTGTGGGGTTATACCAATGAGGAATTTGACAGTGTTGTGGTGCTTGTAATTTGACCACGTAATTGCACGTGCAATTAGACTTGAAGGTCGATTGATAAATACCTCGAAGCAATCAATAATAACTGCGACACGGTTACCATAGTTCAGCTTGAAGCAACTGGGCATGGCCTCAATCAAATCATCCCTGTCTGGCCATATAATCAAAAAGCTCAGTCTCACATTCAATACATTAATCCACTTGTCGAAGATTCTTGAAGCAGTAGATTTTGAGATGTTGAACCTGTAGGCAAGGTCTTCCAAACATAAATTCAGCCTCAGTCTCATCAGGGTAAGTAATAGTTCTTTGAACTTTGATAGCTTGTTCGTTGCCCCAGAATAAATAAAAGGTGAGCATAAAGCTAATATTTGTTGGAATATCAGGAAGTTAGGAACACCAGTATAGAATTTTGTTTTCTCGTCACTGTTCTTAAAGCTCTCTTCTTCAAAGTCAGTTTCTGTAAGCTTTTTTTTAAGCTCTGACAATTCCAATGTCATGTTGCTGATACATTTCTCCATCTCCATGATTGAACACACTGTCAGGTCAGTTTGGCATCCAGTATCAACTGTATTACGAGTTAAATCGTTTATGTTTACATCTTGTTGGCTGTCACATGCGTCTGTCGAAGTCGTAGGCACTGTTACACTCTTTTCAAGTTCTAAAAGAACTTTTGCAGCTTCACGTTTTACTCTCTTGGCCTCTCTGTCTTGACTTCTTTCACTCCTGGATAACTGAGCTGTTGTCCGTTGCTTTATTTTGCTGTGACCCATGCGTTGTGTGGGAGCCCAGTCAGGATGATTTTGATCGTGCATCTCGGCTGGCCGTCCTTGAGACACAAAAAGAACAATCTTTAGTTCACGTAATTTTTACCCTTGAGGGCTAAAACAAGAATAAAACTTACCAGAAATAAAATGATCACTGCAAACTCTTGTGTGTTTAGCCTTATCTTCGTCAAGATCGGCTCGGGAAATGTTTAGAAACCATTGCTTTCGACGAGCAGTCGTAAGCTTTTCCTGTCTCTTGCTTGGGTCGTTGTCTTTTCTAATTTTTGGTATTCTGAAGAAATTTTTGTCTCTGTCACGATCATTGTTGTTTCCACAGCCGTAAACTGCACATATAACTGGCATTTTAGAGTTAGAATTGTATAATACAAGCGAGATTTTCAAGAACGTGCACGATAACACTTCACTACGTGGCCGCCATGTTTACAGTACTTATCATCCAACATGGCGACGCTTCAATTTGCATATTGGTTGTGACGTCACATGCAACCCGAGAATACCTCTATTTGAGTAGCAATCCGAATGCAGGAAATGTATTAGACTTTTGATATTAGACTGTTTGAAGGTTTTTGTTATAGTGGACTCTACTAGTACTAGTAGAATATTACAAATTATACACTTTTAGCAGAGTAGCTAAAACTTAAGGCTGGAAATGTGTTAAACTATTTTGGTAAGTTTATACTAAAAATAAAAGCTTATATGCTTTGCGTGAATTAGATAAAACCAATGCATTACAATCACCATCACCATCACCTTTAAACCAGCAGAAAATGTTTTTATGGAGTTACTAACATCAAGAACTGGAATTGATTTTGAAGTGCGCATTATCTACTAATTATGCAATATACAATCAAGTATATACCGGAAAGAACAAATACATAGGGCTGAAAGCAAAGCCACTAACAAGACAAATTGAGAATCAAGAGATTAGAAGTGTAGAGAAGAACTTGTTATCGTAAAAATAATGGACTTCAGACTTGATGTTATTACAATTGTATGTTATATGCTCCAACATCAACTTTACAAAAACCGTGACTCAAACTTTTAAAGGAAGCCACATAAGTTTTTCATTGGATGGTCTGACAAATTTCGACTCCAAGGAATATAGGATCCTTAAAATTGTGATTGAAAATATGTGAAAATAATTGTAAATCTTCTCTTAACTCTGAGGATTAGATGTGCTTCCCTAGCCTCGCGGATTGAATCTGTGTTATTAAATATTTTTCAATAGGAATCAGTTGAATATCATCAGAACAGTGATTTAGGGGTTAGTAAGAAATGTTTAACAGTGGTGGTAGAAGAAGATTTGTTTTTGGGGTTATCAACTGTGCGCCTATGTTCATTGAATCTGTCTTTGAGGGAGGGTTTAGTTTCTCTAATGAATATATTGCAATTGACAAGCGGTTACACCGAATCATGTAAACAAAATTTTTTATTGTTGCAGTTAAAATGAGATGTGTCTAGCATGCCCTTACATTTCAGACAAACTTACGCATTATACTTTTTCTTCAGCTGGTGAGAAACGTTTCGTTAAATCTCATCTTCACTCCAACACTAAAAATCTTATAGTTATAGTAATAAATCTAGCTGTAAATGAGATTAATGAATAATAACTTTGAACATCCAAGGTTTCGATATTTTATTAAAGGAAATTAGGATTTATCATTCTACGAGTTTGCCGTGACAATGCCAACGCCCATGTTATGCTAATAGAGACGCATGTTTTAGCAGAGTTTAAGCATGAAACTGAACTCAATTAACAAAGACCCTCTTGTATTATTGTCAAAAACATGCAATGCTTTTGTCAGTGTAGATATATAAGAACAGTGTGGCTGAAATTAGCCTAAACGTAAATAAAGGTTTTAAAAAAGAAATCGTGCCTAGGATTGGGGCTTGATTATACATTTTTTTGTTTTGTCGATGAAATAGATCTCAGTATAGATAAAGTTATGTACAGTGCGTACGCAAATTACAAGATCTAGATTTTGAAATAAAATTAATTTGTGCTTATCCTTGGACAAAAATGTTACTCTTCCACTGCGCTATCGTTACCAAATTGTGCGATTTATACAAGTTGGAGACATTTATGAAAATAAGAGTCTCAAATTTGATGTTAAAGTGCAAAAACTGCTGACAGAGGCTGAAGTTGTTGTAAAATATAGAGGAACATTGACACCAAAATGCTCTGGTTTTCAGCCTAGTAGTCGAAGCATATTACATATACAACACCAGCGTTACCACTAAGAAAACATATAGATTGGTAAAGAAACTTACTTTGTGTTAAGGAATTTTATCAACCTTGCTTCCAGTCTTCGAATATCTGAGGTGGAAAGGCTTCTTTTTTCAAAGGATTCTTTCTGTTCATTCTTCTTTGCAAGTGGCTCCGCTGACGAGATTGCAGCGCAAATTAAAAGAAACGACAATACGCGCGTGTAGTCCTCCATTTCTGTCCTAACCCTTGTCAGTGTTGCAGGCACTGGTCTACAGGTGAATGTTGTTACAGCTTATCAGACAATTAGAGATTCACTTCATTACAGCTGAACAATGCAATTTATAATTATATGCCATCGTTATATATCAGTGAAGAATTGAAAGAAGGGAAGAGTCTCAAAGACGCAGATGAAACGTGCTGCAACTCACTTGTTGCATGACGTTTCTTAAATTTTCTTCTTGATATCTTTATTTATATTTTATCGCTATTGCATAGTACAGCCAACTTTAGGACGAAGTAATTTTAAATTTGAATCCATCAAACTGCTCTGGCTTTCGCAGTAACAAGAAAAAATGTTCATTTGTCTGACAATCTTTCATATCTCGCCTCGGCTCTGTACATGTGAAATTAAAAGCTTAAAGGAGGTTTAGTCGCTAAATACTGACGAACAAGTGGCTTTATAAACGACAACTGGATGCTGTTGTCAATTTTGCTCCGCCAACTCGATATCTGACTCCCGAATTAAATTTTCGGAACTCAAGATGGCAGCCGAAACGTGCTGCATTGTTTACTTGCACGAACATGAAAAGTTAATAGAGTTTTTAAGATCTACTTTTTTACATTGATTATTGTTTTGCAAGAAGCACAAAATTTGATTTTAAGCCGCAGGATTCTTAGCGATACAGCGACTTCAGCCTCAAGTGATTCAAGTAATTCTCAAGCAACTCACTTAAATGAGATGTTTGCAAATAGATTTTATACTAAAAAAAACAAATGCTAATACAACTTCTAAAGATACTTAGAGAACAGCGAGTTCCAGAATTGCCCTCATGCCATTTCCTTTGTAGCCATAGTTTTCGAGAAAGTTAGGGGAGGGATAACTTCGTGGTGAAAAGGATAAGAATACTCGTCGGGAAATGTGAATAAAAGGCGCTTTTTAAGCGCTTGTGGCTACTGCAAGTAGACATGGAGTGTGAAGCGCTTGTGGCTACTGCAAGTAGACATGGAATGTGAAGCGCTTGTGGCCACTGCAAGTAGACATAGAATGTGAAGCGCTTGTGGCTACTGCAAGTAGACATGGAGTGTGAAGCGCTTGTGGCTACTGCAAGTAGACATGGAGTGTGAAGCGCTTGTGGCTACTGCAAGTAGACATGGAATGTGAAG
>JAOCPT020491331.1:0-7500 GCA_026546935.2 Palythoa grandiflora
TTCTTGTGGGCTTCCTTTGCCTCCTTATCGTATTCTATAGTATTTTGTACTTTTAAAATGTATATATTTGTGTGGCAGAAATAAATAAACTGAAACTAAACTGAAAGTTGTTAAGGAGCTGAATCGCACTTTTAATTTGCTGTTAATTAAGAACTCCAAACTCGTGATTAAGATGTAATTATTATACGTAACAAAAGTAATCTGACCAAAATACTTATAGTATTCTATATTCATTCTTCACTTGTAAAAATAAAATAAAACTTTGAAACCAACAATTTGTAATTGGAAAAAACAGTACGATGCCTACTTCAATTATCTATACATCCACACCCAACTAACTCCACGTCCTCCAAAACAACCATCGAGCTGTTGGACCCAAGACTTCGCACACTTCGGTTATCTGCACACACTTGTCACGGATAACGATTCATAGTTTACTTCTGAAGAATTTCAGGAATGGTACAAGTTCAAAGGGATTACACATTTAACAGGATCTCCTTATCATCCAGCTACAAACGGCGCAGCTGAAAGACTGATACAGACTTTTAAAAGATCTATGATTAAAACGGCGTTACCTCCAAGGTCCGAACTTCATTAATTTTTAAAGCAGTATCGGAGAATACCACTTGCGTGTGGCTATTCTCGAAGCGAACTTTTATAAATGGTCGACAGATCAGGACAAAGATCGATGTCCTAATCCCTTTTTTTGCGCATCAGGCACAAGGGCGCCAATGCAAGCAAACTAAAAAACCTGCACAAGGGAAAACTGACCAACACTACAAAGTTGGTATACCTTGTTACGCTCTCTACTATGGGCCGAGGCGAGATAAAGACGCGCGATGGGTATCGGCTGTAGCAACAAAAATAGTTGGGACTCGTTGCGCCAATGTTAAAGTTTATCCCATGGGACCTGAATGGCGTAGTGATGTTGAACGACTTCGCCCGAGGTACTCTTCTGCAGAAGATGAAGAACCTGGCGACACACCAAACATCACACATCAACAACCATAATATGTATTTGGGACAACTGAAAACACCATCCCCTCAATGCAACATAAATCAATTAATTTTCTATATTAAATTTTTGCTATCTTTCTCAGTTGTAAAGTTTAAAAATAATCACTTTCCTCCCGCCTCGAATAGTGTATTTGCTAACTGCGGGTATAGCAATTATCTGTGTAAAATTTATATCACAATTTGATAAAATTGCTGTTGTATCAATTAACGGCAAACCTAAAAGAAAACGACCAAATCCCAGAATGCCTATCAGAGATGAGTATGGGCCACATGGGCCTCGACAATCCACAAGATTAAGGAATCGAAACACTAAATTAATCCCTCAACGTAAAAATCTTAGGCTAGTTGGGAGGTGTTAAGGAACTGAATCGCACTTTTAATTTGCTGTTAATTAAGAAAGCCAAACTTGTGATTCACATGTAATTATTACGTAACAAAAGTAATCTGGCCAAAATACTTACAGTATTCTATATTCATTTTTCACTTGCGAAAACAAAATAAAACCCTGAAACCAACAATTTGTAATTTTATTGTGAGGTGAAAAACACAGTAGATTTGTAGTAAGACAACGTCCAGGTACAACTGGGAATTAAGAAAATATTAATCATAGAGAAACTACTCTAATTCAACATTCTGCAAAACAATGTACAAATTTAAGAACACCTTCAAGAGGTACCTCCCTACCAAATAATTTGAAGTTTTATTGGTTTAGCAGCTGTATTGCAATTAACACTTACGACTTCGTCGTTGTTTTTCATCTTACTGTAAATGGCTTACTTATTGTTTCAAAAGATGTTTAGTTTTATATTATTCTTTCTAGAACTTCCTCAAGCCTTGAGTACAACAGTCAAAAACTCTTAAGAACAATCATGTATATTTAGATTTTCTGGAATAATCCAGAAAACATGCTAGAAAAACTCATTTGTATAGACAGTGAAAAACTCTAGAAGATTTCAGAACTTCGATTCCCGAAATAGCATTTAAATTTTCTGTAATGCACATGTTTCTAAATATTGATATTTTAAGACGGCGGGAAAAGTCCCGCTGACAACCCAGAAGAGGTGGGAGACAAAGTGGAAAGACGCTTGACAATGTGACAGAACAAATGAGCCATGGGCTAGCATACCATGGTTTGAAGCCCGAATTGCTAAAGAAGACAACTCGAGAGAATGCCCCTACGATCGTCGGAAACGAGGGAAGGATAATCGATCGAAGATGGAAATCGCGGAACTCGGCGAGTAAAAAATTCGAATGCTGCGGTAAAGCCTTTGTCAGTCAAATAGGGTTAAAAATACATCAAGGGAAAGTTTGTAGGAGAAAAGAGACACTTCGACAGCTCGTAAAACGCGTGGAAGCATTCGCCCGGAGTCAAACCACAGTGCGAATTATATGACAGTTGAAAAGAAAAAGAAATATTCGGAACGTAAATTCAAAATCAAGTGGCCAAAAGCTTCAGATAATGAAGCCTACAGAAATTTTGATAGTGATGTATTTAAGATTATATCGCGTTTGAGAGGAAGTGTTGAGTGGAAGTTAGAAAGGATGGTTGTGACAAGCTATGAAGAGGCGTCAGACAGATTCGGCGTGGAGGAGAAAAAGGAAGGAAAAAAGAAGGGAGGTCCCAACAGGAGGTAGATTAAACTAGGAAATTTGCGAAAAGAAGTTGCTGAGGACGAACTGGATTCAAGCGCGTGAAGAAGAAAAAGAAGGTTGGAAGGTAATATATGAGTACATCAAGAAAAGATAAAGGGAATTGGTGAGGAGTGAAAGACGGCAATAGCGAAGGAGAGAAAGACAGTACGAAAGCAGTTTATAAAGGACCCATACAAGTTTGCCAAAGAACGTTTTACAAAGAGTAAAAGTGGAATGATGGTGTGTTCTGAAGAAGAACTGGAATTTTATTTTAAAAAGACATACAGTGACCCAGGAAGAGGCGAAGGATGCCATAAATTAATGGATTGAAGTGACCACCAAGAACGGGAGTGCCATTTAAGATGGGCGACATCACGAAAGAAAGGACACCTGGAAACGATGGAATCGATGTATAAGAACTGCCCAAAGCTTCGCAGCCGGCTCTGTAGATATGTGGAGAGCAAAGAACGTTGCAGAAAGGTGGCATTTTGCTGAAGGAATTTATCTCTCGAAGGAAGAGAACTCCACTTCATCGGCACAGTTTAGACCAATATCACTGCTAAATGTGGATGGGAAGATCATGTTTGGCATAATAGCAAAGAGAGTGATAGATTTTATTCAGAGAAATAGCTATGTCAAGGAGTCTGTTCAAAGAGCTTGAGTACCAGGCATTACATGGTGCGTGGAACATGCTTTCTCGATATGGTATATGCCATCCAAAATGCAAAATCGGCAAAAGAGACTCAGTCATTTCGCTCGACCTTGCTTATGCATATGGTTTCGTACCTCATGCGTTGATTAAAGAGGCGATGGAGAATTTTTGGATACCACAAGAGGTACAAGATATGATGATGATGTATTACAACAAGTTTAAGATGCAGTTTACAGTAAGAGATTTTACAACTGAGTGGCAGAGATTGAAAGTTGGAATTGCGGCAGGATGCACTATTTCCGTTATTTGGTTTGTGTTTGTTATGGAAATGATACTCATCTCGACAGGGACAGAAGGCCCGAGAATAACGAGCATTCATGGATGACATAAAAACATTGTCAAAATCAGAAGCGACCACTCGATCAATGCTGCAGCTGAAGCGGCATGACGAAGCAGTGGAATGGCCTGTAATGAAGTTTAAGGCAAAAAAGTCGCGCAAAAAAGTCCCTTGTCAAAGGTGTTCAGAAAGAGATAAAGTACCAGATTACAGGAGATCGAATACCAACTGTAAAAGAAAAACCCGTAAAGAGTTTGGGCGCTGGTATTAGAACACCCTCTGCGACAGAGGTCAGGGTGTAGAAGTGCACAAAATAGCGATAGAAGGATTAAAGATAAGTCAAAACTTGGAAAATTCAAGGTATGGTGCCTTCAGTTTGGTCTCTACCCGAGATTGATGTGGCCTGTATGAAGTAAAGTTATCTTGGGTGCAGATTATAGAAAAGAAAAGTGGAGAATATAAACATGAGTGGCTAGGATTCCCACGTATGGTGAATAACATTGCACTATATGGGAAGGGCATTCCATTACAATTACTAGTGTAACCTCGATCGTTGGAAAGCTGAAAAGGTGCATACGGTAATGCAGTTGTGTTACTCAAACGATCCAGTATAAAGAGTGAATCCTCCGTAGGTAAAAACTGGAAGAAAGTGGAAAGCAGAAGATGAAGCTGATTGAGCAGAAGGGGTATTGAGCCACAAAGACATAGTGGGAGCGGTAGTGACAATCAAACAAGTTGTGAGAATGCAGAGCTTTAAGCCTTTCTCCTAGTCCAATGAAAAATCAGAGGATAGCAGCAGTGGAAAAAGTGAGGGAGTGAGCAAGAACGCAGATACCTCCACTTGGTTCACTGCGCTCAGCAAGGGCAATGTCTTAAATGGCAATAGTTGGTAGTTGAGCGGAAGATATCTTGGAAGGAATTGTGGGCATGGGAAGCGGCAAGAACGAGTTTCTCTTTAAAGGCAACGTACGACAAGTTACCGTCACCTGCTTATCTGGATCTATGTGCCATATTTTGACAAATTGTCCCTTAGGACTAGCAAAACGGTATACTTGGCCTCATAACAAGGTGTTGGAGGTAATTATGAAGGCTCTTAAGGGAAAAGTTAATGATATTAACCAGGGGATGCTCCAGCAACAGTGAAAAGAAGCCTACAGGATGGAGGGGCCTCGCTGTGGCACAACAACTTGCTGTCAAGGAAAAGGAGCCGAAACAGCACCACGGTTCCTTCTGATCACTTCTTGGCCTGGATCCGATCATGGAGCTGCTGGTTAACAAGCGCTGGTAAGCAGTGTTTTAAATTCGTTTGAATTTCTTTCTCTAAATTAAAGGTAGACAAGATACAAGGCAAATATACAAACTATACACTGTTTGCACCACGACAAATTGGACAAATTTATTTGCAGATATTTCGACAAGTAGATTTGGTCTTCTTCAATGCCAGAAATATCTACAAATGAAGTCGTTCAATTTGTCGTAGTGCCAGCCTTGAAATTTATTCTGTATATGTGCATTTTAATTCGACCTGGTAATATACCGTCTGGACCCGGACTCATTCTGAACTTGGTGTTTTAATAGCTTTCTTGACCTCTTCAATTTCAATGGGTTCATCAAACTCGTTGATACTCGGACTCTGTTCCAGGTCATCTAGTATACCCCAGTTAATATCAGTGGCTTGGTTAAGGCGTTCTTCAAACTGCTCATCCCATTTCTCCTTGATATCCTCTGGGGAAGAAAGAAGAACACCACACTTTGATCTCACAGAATGGAAGGCGTTTGTCGTTGCATAAAAACTCTGAATTTTTTGTCTTTTGCATACTCAGTTCCTCTTCATCGGCTTTCATATGGAACCGCATATTCTTAAGTTTCCTGATCTCTTCTTGATAAGCTGTCCTATCACCAGTGAGCTTTTTATTCTTGAGGAGATGTTGGATCTTTTTATCATGACCGTCAAACCAGTTTTGACTTCTCCGCTGTTTCTTGCCAAAGACGTGTTTGGTCGCTCTCTGCAACACCTCTTTTTGGTCATTCCACGAGTCTTCGCTAAGATCTTGAAGTTGCTCATCCAGAAATCTTTCCACCAACACTATCCTCTCAGCATTCATCATAGTGTCCAATTTCGATGGTGGTTTCGTCTCTCTTCTCTTCTTCCAGACGATGATATAACGTGCGTGTGAGGAGTTTGTGATCCTTACAACAGTCTGCTTTAAGGTTGATCTTTGTCTTTCTAAGCAAGCACATGGTCTATTATTACTTTTATTAGTAATAATAACAATTATTATTATTATTTATAATTATTATTATCCAAGCCGTCATCAATCTGTCATTCAGAGCAGCTGGATTTATTTGCCCAAATTTATTAGAGATGCCAAAGCCAACACCAGCCGTCTTGTCTTCGCCACCGCTCCAGAGGATGGTCCAAGAGTAGGTCGTCCTCCACGTAGATATAAGGACACCACAAAAGGCATCCTCAAGCGTGGGGTTGCACTTAACACGTGGAGAAAGACAGTAAGAGACCGGCCAGCTTGGCGGAGAATAACATCTGACGTCTGCGATAAGACAGAGACAGGGGGAAAAGCAATATGGAAAAAAGAGCGAAACGTCACGAGAGGAGCAGAAAATGATCATGAACACTAAATTTTAACTCTCTATCATTGACTTGTGTGTTACCCGTGTCGGGTGAAAGGCGTATTATTACTATTATTGTTATTATTATTAATATCGTAATTATTCTTTGCGCTTCAAGTGACGTCTGGCACGCGTTCCTCTGCCACAAGAAATCCAGCAAAGAATAAACGTTTTTTTTTGTATTGTGTAGTCTTCTGCACTCAATTAACGGATTTACACAAGGCAGATGTATAATATAAAGAGATTATTAACCGAGGGCGAGGTGTGTATGGAAAAATATCAGACCGAGGTTTCGACAGTGCGGACCGAGCGCAGCGAGGTTCGTACAAAAAAGACCGAGGTCTGATATTTTTACATACAGACTGAGCAAGCGAGGTTAATAATTCGTTTATTATTAGGACTTTTTACTTCCGGTAATTTATACCATGCCTACGTCTACGGAAATCATCGGAACTATCCGGCAGTTTTCGGAAATCATCGGAAAGCTTCGGAAATGAAAACTGTTTCCTATACACTTTTGGATTTTTGAAAATTTTCTAAAAATCTTCGGGAATCTTCTGAAAATTTTGGAAGTAATTTTAAATTTAATTAATTTTTGTAAAAATTTTCTGAAAATCAACATCCGGGAAGCCGGTCCGAATACGAATTTTGACAGACTGTGAGTGAACCAATCAGAATGCAGGAAATTCCAGGGTCATTTAATAAAACGGAATATATACACATAATCGTATTTTACGTATGTATTGAAAACATTAATTTCGTAGAACATTTACAGTAGCTAGGAGATAGCTAGAAACTTCATTTAATACACAAAATTGGCCAGACTCGTACCTAGGCTATTTCAACATGCAGGGGAGAGAAAGACCCCGGCTAGAGATGGTCACATCATGAGTTGGTGAAAAATATATATCTGTAGGAAGGGCTCCTTCACTTTAACTTTTGCCGCTCTGTGTGTTTTGGTAAACCTTTCCGTAGTATGTATTTTTGTCAATTTAAAACGAAGCAGTGGAGTGCAAGTTTAGTACGACATATTTTACTTCAGTTTGCTTTTTGAGAGCTGTGATACAAAACAATCTTTAAAAAAATTTACCGTGAATGTCTGTGAAATCTGAAGATTGACAACTTTACCGCAGATCCGACAACAACCTGTAAAATCGGCAACGAACTCTCCCCTGAGGAATGAGTCCGGTTACGAGGTTGAAAATAATTGGCTTTAGGGGTGGACCATTAGATT
>JAOCPT020491331.1:10000-12546 GCA_026546935.2 Palythoa grandiflora
CTTGGAGCAACTAGGAATTAAGAATCGAACAAGAACAATACAAAAATCGGCACTCCTCGGATCGGCACATATCATCAGAAAAGTGCTGGAAGTCGGAAGTTTCGGGATGAGACTTGACTGGATATTTCCTCCCAGGGAAAATCACTGTGTTAAATTTTACATAATAATATCAAACTTATCTGGATGTCAAATTTTAACGAAAAGTAATACTGCCAACATATACCATGAAATGAGGAAGCAGAATTCATACAATCAGTTCATCCTACCCTTCCCCCTCCCCCTTTTAAGAAACCAGGAGTGAGCAGGAAAAAGACCCAGTCCTTACCGAAGTGTCCACCATGGTTGAAAAGCGGGTAAAGGGCAGCCAGAAAGGAAGTTGAGGGGGAAGAAAGGGAGCTGTTATCGTATTGGGCGCAGTTTGATTGCCTCTTCTTCAAGGATGGCTTCATCTAGATCTGGAGACGCGGAAATAAAGAAGGAACTGACAACCAGCTTTACCAACCGTTATGCATTCCAAGGAAACTGGTACCACAGATACCTCAAAAGCTTCATAATAATGCATATTCTGGCCACTTTGGGGTGAACAGAACAGTAAAGGGAGTGCGTGAACGCTTTTACTAGTTTGGATTTTCAATATGTATCCTTCTATCTTCAGTACGTAATACAACGTACCTTGAATCCTTAAGTACTTATCTTTATCATCATCATCAATATCATTATCATTATCAATATTAATATCACTGCCGCTACCATTATTATTATTATTATTACTATTACCATTATTATTTTTGTTATTATCTCATTTTCCACACTGTGTGTCTGACTGTTTTTATGGCCGATTTTTATGCTGATAGGCCGGTCATAACAAATGACCATGGGCTAACAGCATCTACCCCCTTTTTCTCAAAACTCCAGTACTTTCCCCAAGATCCTTGCTGTTCCCAACAACGCAGTCTTTTGAATCACTCCCAAGCTGCAGTGAATCTCAAGCTTTTTAATCCATTTCTCAAATCCTTTTGTCACACATCCCAAAGCTCGTATCATAACAGGTACAATTTCTACCTTTTTCTATTTCCACAGTCTTTTTATCTCTCGTTTTAACTCTTGATACTTTTCTACCTTCTCCATTTCTTTCTGCTCAACATTCACATCCGCTGGTACTGCTATGTCAGTTATAGTCGCCTTACGTTCCTTCTTGTCTACCAAGATTAAATCTGGTTTCCTTGCCTTAATAATGTGTCTATTTTCATCGTGTCCTGCGTCTGTTTCATCTTACAATCTATTTCTTTCTTCAGCTCTTTCAGCCATACAGCACTTCTATTATGCTCTTTTTCCACACTCCAGATGTCACCCCAGAATTTTGTACATTCTTCTGCATTTAGTACCTCATTCGAGAAATTTGAACTTTTGTTATTATTATTATTATTATCATTATTGTTATTATTATTATTATTATTATTGTTATTATTATTGTTATTATTGTTGT
This sequence comes from Palythoa grandiflora, assembly GCA_026546935.2. Taxonomy (NCBI): domain Eukaryota; kingdom Metazoa; phylum Cnidaria; class Anthozoa; order Zoantharia; family Sphenopidae; genus Palythoa; species Palythoa grandiflora. The sequence goes on from JAOCPT020491331.1 coordinate 11,487, forward strand.
TATCATTATTATTATTACTATTATTATTATTATTGTTATTATTATTATTATTGTTATTATTATTATTATTGTTATTATTATTATTACTTTTGTTATTGTTATCTCTATTATTATTACTACTAAAAACATTTGTCATAATTGTAAACTCGAAGATTAAATGAACAATTTGTACTCCAAATATTTAAATTAATAAAACATTAAGTGCTGATTAAAATTTTCTTGCAAGAATGATTCATTTCTTTCTTTCATAACTCGGTCTAAAAATGAAACTTTGATTTTACTGTATTGGAAACAATATCTGTAAGGAAAAATTAATTTTATTTGAATGTTTTGTCAGGAAGTACTCCAGAACCGACTATTACCATGATGCCAACAACCTTGCAGACTACAGGTTTGTCTCAAACAAAACTTTGTGTACCTTTTTATCTTACCCTCAGTATTCATCCTTGCACCCTTACTACGCATCCTTACACCCTCAATACTTGTTTTTATATCCTCAATTCGTATTCTTGTGTCCTCAGTACGTGTCCTTGTATCCTCAGTACGTTTCCTTTTATCCTCAGTACGTTTTCTTGTATCCTCAGTACGTGTTCTTGTATCCTCAGTACGTATTCTTGTATCCTCGGTACGTATCCTTGTATCCTCAGCACGTATCTTTATATCCTCAGTACGTGTTCTTGTATCCTCGGTACGTATCCTTGCATCCTCAGTACGTGTTCTTGTATCCTCAGTACGTGTTCTTGTATCCTCAGTACGTGTTCTTGTATCCTCAGTACGTGTTCTTTTATCCTCAGAACGTATCCTTACACCCTTAGTACGCATCCTTACCCCTCAATACTTGTTTTTATATCCTCAATTCGTATTCTTGTGTCCTCAGTACGTATCCTTGTATCCTCAGTACGTATCCTTGTATTCTCAGTACGTGTCCTTGTATCCTCAGTACGTTTCCTTGTATCCTCGGTACCTATCCTTACACCCTTAGTACGTATCCTTACACCCTTAGTACGCATCCTTACCCCTCAATACTTGTTTTTATATCCTCAATTCGTATTCTTGTGTC
>JAOCPT020491430.1:0-12546 GCA_026546935.2 Palythoa grandiflora
TCCCCAACCTGTTCCCCCCACCCCCGCCCCGGCGCGGGGGGGGGGGGTGGGCGCCCAAAACAAATGGCACCCCTCTTCGGGAAATTTTCCTTTTCCCTGTGTCTGCGTCTGCGTCAAGTTACATTCACACTTGTTTTTGTTGCTCTTGCGTCTCTGTCTGCGCTTGCGTTTGTGTTTGCGACGCTATCGTGAACACGCCTTTAGTGTTGCCCACCAAATTTTCAGTAGCTGTTCATTGTAAGTAAATCTTTCATGATATGCTTTGCTTCGGCATTATGCTTGCGGAGGCACTGTTGTCAGGATGAGTGGAGGGACCCGTTCTGACATCTTCGTCCTTGGACCACGACCAAACAAAACGCGGTGTTGTCTAAGTCTAGTTGTGATGTGAGGAGAAACTGATGCATGGCATAGATCCAACTTTGTCCTTGGATTTTGGCGGATTTGATTGCATTCATCAGAGATTTGTTAAAACGCTCAACTTGCCCGTTAGCCTTTCACCAGAAGGATGTTATCTTGCGATGTTTAATGCCACAGGTTTTTAGAAACCCTTTCGATGCTTGGCTATTAAATGGACGACCCTTATCGCTTTTGATAACTTCGGGATATCCGTACGAACAGAATACTCTGTCCACAACTTGAACAATTGGCTCTGCTGCGTTGGAAAGTACTACCTCGACAACAGGAAAATTGGAATACTCATCAGTTATGACCGTAAATTACTGACCTGTCGGAATTGGACCAAAAAAATCTATGTATGAGTTTGAGTCAGGGACCGCGAGGAAGATCCGACATATTAAGCGGTTCTGGACTTCGTCGGTTGGTGTTGGCCTGACACGGTATGCAGTATCTCACAGCGTTTTCGACCGCAGCGTCAACACCTGGAAACCATACTTGGCTACTAATCAACGCTTTAATCTTGCCAATACCTTGAGGACCTTCGTGAGCCAATTGTACGGCTCTGGCTTGTAGTAAGTATTACAATTTGAGTGTTCCTGGGCAGCATGTTTCCGTTACGATTTACAGTGAGCTCGTCTCGGACGCTTTGAAATTGTCGCATTGTGTTTGGATCGACGTAATTTTTGTCGCGTTTATGCCAAAGTCGGATGGTGCATAGTTCAATGACACTTCGAAGTACCTTGTCTTCTGCAGTCGCGGCTTGTACCTCTTCAACTGTGATTGCGTTAGGAACTGAGATCTGAGCAATAAAATCAACGTATTTTTTACGATCTTTACTTCTCGACTTGATTAAATGTTGTTTGACGGGGTGTCTCGACATATAATCCGCAGGATTATCTTTGCCTTGGCGGTACACAATTGTGTAGCATGCCCATCTTGCAATTTACAATGACGGGTGTGTTTTTTTCCAGATGCGCTCTAAAGGCTTGTGATCTGTAACTACAGTGATTTTAGCACCGCGTACGTAGATGTCAAAATGTTTGCAGGCCCAAACGAGTGCAAGAGCTTCACGCTCGGCCTGGGACTATCGAGTCTCAACGTCACTGAGCGCACGACTACCATAGGCTACGCGCTTATCATCTTGAACTAGGATGTCAGCAATGCCAATGGGACTCGCGTCTACAAAGAGCTTGGTTTCTTTATACGGAGCGAAGTATGGCATTGCTGTCGCTGCGGAGAGTACGACTTTAACTCTGTGAAATGCGTCGATTTGCGGATGCTCCCATTTCCATGTTATTACTTTAACTCTGTGAAATGCGTCGATTTGCGGATGCTCCCATTTCCATGTTATTACGAGTGAGCTTGCCAAGAGGCTCGGTGATGGTTGCGAAATTCTGGATGAAACGGGCACTGTACTGAGCCATGCCTAGAAATGAGCGGAATTCGGTTGGATTGCGAAGTTATACGATATCATTGAAGTGCTTTAGTTTTCTCGGGGGCGGGGGCGAGACCGGTTGCTGAAAATATGTACCCGAAGAACTCAATACTGGGCTTGTTGAGCTCGTATTTCTTTGAATTGAAGGTCAGCCTAGCCTCGTGAAGTCTACTCAAAGTGTTGGCAAGCGCAGTATCATTCTCTGTCTGGTTTCTGCCAAACACAACGACGTCATCACTGGCATTTCCTGCACCAGGGATGTCAGCTATCAACATCTGGATAGCGTGTTTAATTAAGATCTCAGCGGCTGAACTGATTCCAAATCAGAGTCTTGTGTACTGGTACAAACCCAGTGGTGCCTTAAAACAGGTCAAAATTCTCCCATCTTTGTGCGACTGTTTTTGGTCACCATGCGGGATAAAAGCAGCTGTCGGTTGTAAAGTGGCGATCAGAATGACCATCTGGGTTCGGAAAAAATTCTCGTCGCCAATGTAATGTATTTTGTTGTGATCTGAACAATCAAACGTGCTACAAACAACCGGGCGCCATCTTTCAGTAAAACTATTCGTGCCCTTGAATCATGCTGGTTGCTATTTGCGTTACACGCGTTACTACAAAGATATTAATAGAACCAAAAGAAAAATTTCGCACTTTATAAAATTTCCATGTCTTCATATCAAGTTTACCGAAGTGTGCTGTCAAACCGGGGCAAAGGTCACAAGCGTGCCGTGTGAAAATCACCCTTCAAAATACAACTCGTTATTGAATATAAGGTGTTCAATTCATTCGGTATGAAAGTCAAAATAAAACGATCTTTCAATTTCTTTGCGTACTATATAGTACATTTTTTGATTAACACGGAAATAGGGGTTTATACATCTTTTCTTCTACGTTTTGCCAATTAATTCAGGTCGCTCGACAGTTTTGTTCGTGTTGCATCACACTGCCTTAGTATCCAGGATTTCAGAGTCAGGGATTATTTTAAAAGATTGTCAAATACTTTTAAGAACAAATATTTTCGGTAAAACTGGCCTTCGAAAAGTGATCAGAAGAACGTCTGCTGCTCTCCACCATTTAGAAGTTTTATGGCCTCATTCATGCAGTACACGCTGTTTTTTTATAAGAACCAATAAATTTTGCCGAGGCTCATAGACCCTATTCATAAATGGCGGCGATTTAAATATTCTTCAAATTAGCCCAACTAGCCTCGCTCTTGAGTTAAACTTTCAAAAGAATATGTTAACCAGAACGAGGGTCCCCTTCTTAGGAGAACATTTCCTTCTACACTGAAGAAGGGCTATGCTCAAATAACAGACACCAAAAACTTTAAAAAACGTTTATGGTAGCATTTTATTAATGGTGTCAGAAAAGAAATCAGAAAAATAATTTTAAATCATATTTTTGTAAAATAATATTTAACTAGTATTGAGAAATAATGAATTGACAAACTGCCACATTGACAAAGGATTTTGGTTGGGCGCTTGCCCATTGGTGAAAAGTTGCTTGACTTTATAAACATTTAATTGCATTACTGACAAAAACACTGCATTATTTTCGCAGTTGATACTAAGGTAATTAGCTTCCATCTAATTTAAAGTTTTCAATTGCATATTGTGAGACAGAAATCAAAAAGTAGAACAACCAAAAACTGAAATTAAAATTGAACAATCAAACTTGTTTTTTTTTTTTGCATTTGGGAAAAATAAGGGTAGGTCTGATCCGTGCCCCAACACGTTAAATTGGTCTGGCCTTATTAATTGGTCTGGCCTAATTAATTGGTCTGGCCTTATTAATTAATTTTAATAATTACTACAAACATTTTATTTTGTTGTGCACAGAAATATAATCAACAGCTTTTGTTAATGGGTAAATCAATTTATTATTATTTCTACAATAATTATTTTTTTATAAAAAAGTAGAACTGTAACTTATTATATACAGAATCAAGTGGTTAACTTGTATCTAACAAAAACAAAAGATTTTCGCACCACAATTTGTTAACTTGTAAACAATCTGGGCCCAGTTCCTCAAAATTTGATCAGTGTTAACCTAGGGTTAAGTTTTGATCCATGTTCCTGTTCCCTACCTTCTATTTATTGCATTGGGCTGAGAAATATGGGGTTGATATGTTTGTTGTATAGTAAATCTGTACAGTATTTTGTAAGCATTGTCAGACTTTACTCTTTGAATTGTGTCTTAATCTAGAGTTAAGTTAACCAGAGTTTTGAGGAACTGGGCCCAACAATACATCGGTGATAGAATTCTAATATTAATAGCAAAATACATGTCGCAGCCTCAGTTTTTTCTTCTCTCCCAGCAAACTGACTTTTTATTTTTCCTTTGAAATTTTCCTTTTTTGACATTTGATACTCAACAGCATTTTAGCTTGCCATGCTAAACTAAAATTTTGTTTACAAAGAAAGTGGAAACCCCAGAAGCAGTTTCCTAGCAATTTGGTTAGTTCTGTCATTGCCAACTTACTGTACATTGTTTTTAAGCTCAGTTTGTGTAGAGGATTGTTTTAACACCAGATAACTTATTTTGGTAAACAACTAAAGTTTTGTTAAAAAAGCTAAACTAGTGAAGAAATGTAATTCTCAACTTGTTTAATTTAAGTTACTTCACAGTGACTTTCTTCTGTTTGAAAACTACCTTATAGTATCCCAGATCTAGAACATATTCCGATTTGAATAAAAATAACAGCAAGGTAACTCAAAAGCTAATTAACCTTAACTTTGGATTAACTCAAATTAATTTTCAAAAAAAAAAATATTTAGGAAAATTATTGTGGTTGTAAACAATGTTTAAATTTCTTAAGAAAAAACTTCTTAATTCAAAGTTACGGATCAAACTATTCATACTGTTAAAATTTGGAAACAAGGGCATCACCATGGATTGAAAATGTTTACCCTAGGTTAGTGCCAATCAGCTTTTGAATAGGTCAAGTTGCTAATAAAAGAATTTTATTTAAATACCAATTAACTTCAACAGAAAATAACGATAGTAATACTAACTGTTTCAGAAAGTAATAATTATTGTAACCATAAATCATTTGTACTAGATGGAAAATTACATTTCGTTTGAATTAAACTGAGCTACTTCTCTCAATTAGCTCATTCAATTCAAGTTCTTTATACAGAGACTGACAGAATTTTCCTTTATTTAATTAAAACTAGAAGTGTATGTTACAAATCAGAAATTCTTGAACTTGGACCATGCTTTCAAAATAAAAGGTAAGTAAACTAATTTTGTTTTAAAATTTAACATTTATTTAATTTACAGCAATTACTTAGAGTTCTCAATTTTTATAAAAGTATTCACCTCCTAACACTTTGAATTTTTCAAGTTGAGGAGTATGAACTGATGACAAATAACTATTTTACAGTTTTCAAAAAATAGGATCACTTTTTTTTATTTGTGATACTCTGTAGACTTTTTGTAACAGAATTGCTTTAACCTGCACTGCCAAATATGTACCCTACCACAACAGCAATGTTAAATGTACAATTACATGGAGCAAAGTACAATCAAAGAATTGAGGAGTCCTTTAATTTCAGAATATCTTGATATTTTGAATTCACTCAGTGCTGTAGAAGAACTAAGGGATGGGTCATTTTCAAGGGAGAATAATTATAACATATAAGCATAGCAACCTGTCATCGGACCTCCAAGGCAAGCATGGCCCTTATTAATTGCAACTGGGGGCATAAAATTCACAGAGGATATAACATCAAAAGAGCTGTTGATCATGCCTGGGAACAGGTCATACCTGGCCACTGGCCAATAAGTTATACAATTATAGCTCCTGTCAAAATCATAAGATTTTTGTTGACATCATGTAAACATGTGAAGCAATTTCCCGCAAGCTGCTGGCATCAGTAATTAGATGCACGCCAGTAATAATTTTGAATGTCTGGCATGGGACAAAACTTAATTAGTTCTGAACTTGAGTTATGTTCTATTAATGAACATGACAAATGAACTGATGTCTTTCAATGTGACCTATCTGTAAGATACACTAGTGCCAAATTTTGTCATCTAAGAAAATATGATTGATAGTTGGAAAAGTTCTTGAAACCTTACCTGAGGTACTAAAATCAAGTACCTTGGTTCGTAAACAATGATTACGATTGCCAGTAAGGCTTAACAGAGAGCAGTCTTATGAGAGAGGAGGGAGTTATTACAGCCTTTACAGTAACTTGCAATTTAATCCTGGAGAAGACTACTAAACGACTTTATAACCAAATGGCCGAATATAAAATTAGTAAGTTTATAATACTCTGACAAATTCTGGCACAACACTACTGACACATATCTATACAATGATTGTTTTTTCTCTTCAATTTATATCTTAAAAAATAATATATGACATCTAGCAGTTTGTCTTAAGGTTATAATTTTTGCAAAAATGAATAGCTTTTAAACCTGAAGTTAACATTTAAGTTGACTTTTTCTGAATTTCTTATTGAGGTAACAAGAACTCACCAAATGCGGCCAGAACAAATCTCAAGCCCTGCTTAATTGTTAAACCCTATGCAAGTATTCAAGGCTTTGAATGACTGTGTCTTGACTGATTCACTTGGAATTGCATCCAATAACCATGTAGTTATAATGAATTCAATGGTAATTTACAATCATGATCTCACTGGCATAATTGATACGATTCTATATGGAACTGATACGGTTGTATGTACCAGCTATTCACTACAAGTATAATATTACAGTGAGTCTCATCTACTTCAAATCCTAAGGTTTATACTTGTAGATTTACCATTTTGCGAATGAAAGTTCTGTGATGGCACAACTTTACAATATCTGACCCATACTTCAAAGCCATAATAAACAGCTGCAATCTTGTTGATACTATGCTCGATCCTTATTTGTCAGCTTTTCTATTAACTCTTGCAGTGGCGACAACTCTCTTTTCTCAATGAGGCTAAATTCTTGGACGAAGTATATAAAATGCTTGAACGATGTATTGAGATGTGCTTCTTCTCCAAGACGTACAACATGTTGAAAGTGCTGGTGATATATATGTGCATATACTCTAAATAGTCGTTTAAGAATTGTCTTTGCAATTGAGAGGAAGTTTCTTGGAAAAGGGATACCTTTAAGAAAAATCAAATAAAAAAAACATCACAATTATCTATTATTTTCATAAGTATGAATTTAGAGTTAATATTAATAATTTTCAAGCACTTAAACCAATGTCAATGGATTTCAGAGACCACAACAACTAAGAGTTACATACATTAATTTTGTGTGCTCTTTCACTGAACTTCGATTTGCAGAACTTCTACTTAAATCTTGTTGATAAACTGTCCAGAAAGTATTATCCCAAATAGGTAACTGCTAACAGGTTACCCTAATTATTATCTAGCCCATCTGAAGGGTACATTAACATCACAAAATTTCGGACAAATTTATTTCCATACAAAATTTTTGTCTGAATATTAATCTATCTGAAAATTTTTAGCGTCCAAACATTTTTAGCATCTTAAATTTTTTCACTAGGACATAAACCATTGATATTAATTTTAAGGAGAGTAACAGTTTGTTTATATATTTCTCACAGTTTGATGCTATATGAGAATCTCTTTTTCAGCATCCAACGAGACCTCTTCCATAGCACCATAGTTCCATTCAATTAGTTCCTTTAATAGACAAAAAATTTGCCATTTCGCATCCTCAACCTTAACAACTTGCTTATGCCAATGGTCAACTTGTTTAACCAGTCCACTTCTTGAACATGAACTAAATGGACTCATACTAGATGTAAATGAACTCATTATTTTGTCTGAATTTGTTTTTTTTACATTGAGACAACGATATTGTCTGCAAAAATGTCTGTAATTGCCTTCAGAAAAGGTTTGAAATAAAATTGAGTTTCCTGCAAAAAGTGTCCGAAATTTTTGTCCAAACTTTGTCCGAAATTCACAAAAGGTGTCCAAAATTAATTTGTCCAAAAATAAATTGTCCGAAATATTTCTGTCCAAAATTTTTTGATGTTAATGTAGGAGATGAGGATCATTTATATCCTACTCTTTTCAATAACCTAGTAATGTTGGGTTGGGCAAATGGTTTGATATCATTATCCAATAAAAAGCAAACATCTAAACATTTCAAGATAATTATTTGAACAAATTAAGTTCCAAGTATAACATTTTTGTTTTTGTTTTTTACTCATCTACACTCATCATGACCAAAATTTTTGCACATCAGGAAAAGGAATGAGGGGTAAATAGATATAACTTACCAATTTTTGATGGAAACAAAGCTTCGTCATCAAGCTGGTCTTGTACCCATGTCATCAAGTAATCAATATACTTTGGTGCTGAGCATTTAATTGGCTTCTTTATTGTTTGTCCATCAGCCCAGTGGTACTCATATCTGAAAATTGTTCAAAGCAGTATGTTACTATATATAATGAATTGCATGATTCACACTTTGCATGGCTTGTTTAAATGCGTTAAGTTCCAAAATGAGACAAACATGCATGTGTCGTCTGCAGTGTCCAAACTTCCTGATTTGGGCAGCTATATATTTACACTCCTGACTCAATATCATATGGGATATGAAAAGTCCTGATTGTTTATTCAGTAGAAAAGATCTACCTCTTCCTGATCGCAATTTGTTTTTCTGCAGCTTAAAAGCTGGTTTTTGTTCCTATTGTTTAAAAGCCACAACACCCAATTCAGAGATATTTTACTTGCAATAGTCAATTTTTTTTAAAAAAAATGATGTTGCTTAAAGGTGAATAACTAACTACAGGTGGTTTACTTTTTCTATTTTTATTTTAATTTTCCTTACTTCACTTCTGTCTTTATGTCATGACAGCACAAGTTGCAAAACTTTAACATTTATATCTTGGATAAATAAAGGCTTTGTAATGTATATATTATTGTTTTGTAACTGATTATTAACATTTTCAACACGACGTATTCTGAAACTTTTAGGCTCAAACAACTATTAGTATTAATATGTCTACTGGAAACCAATTAATCATACAGATATCACAAGGACAACGTATTCATATCTTTTTATCTAGCCAATAAAACAAAAAAAAACTGCTGCCCAAGTAAATTCTATTGCTGCATTTATCATTTTATGTGTAGAATTCTGTCAACAACCTATAAAGCGACCTTGAACTTTTAATGTAAGCCATATTTGCGAAATCAACGATTATTTTCTAAAGGGCGTATTGTCCTAGGAATCTGGGCAGGATCAAGAAACAAAAAATCTAACAGATAAACTCTTAGCTGTACTAACTATACCGACCTGTATAGAATTCATCCGTGCTCTTGGTCATTTTCCCTTGTGACGTGACGTCGGAAGAAGAAAAATTTCATGTATCTCAAAGTTTCTTACGAACTCCTTGTGAAAAAATTATTACTTACTTTGGTCCTGCCGACATGACCGGACACGTTTCGGCTGTGCAAAACTCCGTAATAGTTCCATATAACATGTTTATTTGATTGAAGAAATCCACCGCTGTATATGAAACAGAAAGTAAATAATATGGCTGTAAATGACATTGATTCAACTAGTAGCTTGCCAAGACTTATTCTAATCGGCTTTAAATGCCCGATTTCTGTACGTTCAAACATATTCCAACGTTAGCAGCATTTGTTTTATTTTAAAAATCCAATTAACGCTAAATGTGGTAAAAACTACTCACTATTTACGGCTACCCATTCATTCAAATCTTCTCCTTCAGGAAGCATAACTGCGAGGCGAAGGTTGCCACTGCCGAGTGTTGCGGCAGCATGTTTCATCAAATCGTACTGGTGTGTGCCTTCTGGAATATTCTTTTTGGGTTTAAACGTCTTAGTTGACCGGCCTTGACTGCAAAAACCAAAATAAAAACAAGAATTATCGATAGAATAAGCAAATGTGCTTGTGAAATAAGACATGTTGCAATCCCATTTGGAACGCAGTTTCATGACCCGTGGCCTGAAAACAATGCACACGCAAAGCTTTGACCAAAGTCCGCCACAAGTGTTCTCTGACACTTACAAGAGGAAGTTCATTTTCAGCGGCACAATCCCTCGACTGTTCCTCGCTCTTCTGTTCCAGTGTGTTTGTTCGACCTCAAGAACGGTTCATTCTAGTTTCTTAACCCAACAAACAAAATGGCGGCGGCAGGTCTTGTGCCTCACTTTGGCGAGGCTTGCATTTCCACTTTTTGACGATGACGTCATGGAGCAAATTCTTAGAATATTTTCTTGTCGTCTCTAATGCAACTCAATGAAAAGAGAAACATTATTTTTATGAACAAAATTACCAAACCGGAATTATAAAGAAGGCAAATATCAACACGGAAATTATAGAGAAGGCAAGTTTACCATACTTTTTTAAAACTATTAGTCTTAAGAGTTTTTTTCTAAAGTAAACAATGCAATATTATAAACCTTCTTGATCGTTCCGATATCGCGGCGAACTCATTTATTGCGCTAATAAGGTAAACACCGGTATCTAGTTTTCCCTTAAACAGCATCGCTATCGCAACGCTTCTACAGAAAAAAAGAAATTGTATTGAAGTTTTGTTTAATTTTCTTTCAAAATTTATCGAAGCGAATTATGGCAGGCTAAGACTCGGCTTCCATGTTTCTTGGAGACACGTGATCTCCTAAATTGTTGATGACCCGAAGGCACTTCAAGACTAAAATTAAAGGCAGTTTCTTAAATTTTAGTAGAAACGATTAATAAAGATAAGAAATGTGAGGAAAAACTGTTTCCAAGCTTCAGCTCTACTCAAATCTATTTACAGTTTTATCAGTATACATGATGTTATGAAATACAATATGGTATTATATATATAGGTGGACATTGTCCAGTAGCCCGAGATAGCCAACCAATCAGAATGTGTATATTGGCAAGGTCACCGAGTTTATATATACTAATGTATATATACGTTAGAGCAGCAGGTCCAGAGTTCTCAAGTCTCATGCATTAAGCGCGCGTCTCACTCATTTCGATGGAATCTCGCGCTCTCGCGCCCAAACGAGCATTTCCCACGCACTGGAACTTTTCGAACGGGTACCTCTACTATAAGCTTTTTGAACCTGGTCATGAACACCTTAATTCCATGGTAAAGTGAAAGGATATGTTTTACACAGTTTTTCGTTATAAGAACCAGTAAATTTTGCCGTGGCTCATTGTTCTTAATTTTTTGGCGATTTCAGCCTCAATTTGTTCTTAATTTGTTCTTATGTTTGTGAGCGGTTTTTATTGAAGAAAAAACAAAATAAAACAAGCTAAGGTACTGGAAAATGAAACCCCTTGCACCACCATACATGTATTGTACGGCTGAATTTAGAGGCGAACTACCTTCATTGTTTGTTTAGCAGTCTTTACAGTGAATCTTTTTATGTTTTATGCTGTATCGCTAAATTTTAGTAATTTTCTACCGCAAAAACTTTTCTAGTTATCAAGCCTCAGCCACAGCTAGTTCTTAATTTGTTCTTAAATTTTGGCAAATTTGAACCTGGTTCTTATAAAGTTGTTCTTATAAAAAAAAGCGTGTGATTTCTATAATATACCTTAAATTTGAACAATAAATAAAATTTTCAAGGTCGAAGGTGTGATACTTGTGCAATACTATCCATATTGCCTCGTAAATTTACTGCGTTGTGCAATTTATAACGAGCTTAGGCCCTAAGACAACGACATCTAGAAATAATGTGTTTGTTTCAAATAGTTGTACCGAGTATAAATTCAATAAAACGTTTAGAAGTTATCAGATGTTTTTCCTTCCGTTCACTCAAATGTCGAAGAAAATCTTTAACGCTTGATAACAAACCATGAACTTGTTCTTTATCTTATAGTAGTAAATGTAAGTTTTCAAAAAGACTTGACTGTTCCTTTCGTGCTAAGGATCGCGAATAGTGCGCTGCTTTGCCTTTGATTAAAATTGATACTGTAATAGAAAAGATGAACAACAAAGGATTGAAAACTTCACTCACCCGATCTTTTAATATCTTTGCCAAGGAAAAAGGCATGTAAGCTAACACAACCCCGGAAGTCATACCGATTCATAATATCCAAGATTATCATAAATAGTAAAAGATTGAAGTTTTAAACTGAATACCCGGTTACAGCTCAAAGAAATGGGTCGCTAAACGTTCGTGTATGACATCATAGGGAGAAAAAACTGAACGAGGTTGGCGTAGCGGTTATAATTCACGCCTCCCACCTCTACGACCCGGGATCGGCTCCCGGGCTCCGCACTTGGGCTCCGAGGTTTTTTCTCCGGGTACTGATTCGGTCGTCCTCCCTTAGCAAAAATCGATTCCCAACTAATTACATTTGGCCCGTACGGAGGATGTTTCGTTGTGGGGGTGTGACAGAGCGTCGAAAGTGCGAACATTCTAAGCCTGCTGGAAACTTTAAAGTTCAGATTTTATGAAAACACATTTCCTGCATGCGTTTTAATCCTGGTTGGCAAAAAGTATCAAAAAGTTTAAAATTAGTAGAAATTTGAGTCGTTTTACTTAAATAGCAGCAATTCGGCACTTTTGTCACACTGTTTCTGTGATTGTTTGGAACTTGTTTTAGTTTCATGACGTGAAACGCGGGTTAGGGCCTGTTTACATGTAGGAGGTTGAACCTCTTGCCCGATTCAACCTAGTAAGCGGTTGAACCGGTCGCCATACAAAGTCTTGTTGCTGTTTACATGAAAGGTTCAAATCTGACCCGGTTAGCCGGTTCAACCC
>JAOCPT020491516.1:0-12543 GCA_026546935.2 Palythoa grandiflora
ACGACGGATTAGGGTCCCTTCCAGGGGGAGTCAATGACTCTTATCCACTTAACACTACAGAAACCAGAGATAAGCACAGGCTTCAATGGGACACTTTGGCTCGTAAAAGGATTTAGTTGAACAATAGAAAAGTTGGGACTTCTTGTGCCAAAGTTTGACCAGGTTCAAACTATACTCAACAATATCCAACAAATCACAACAAGTGCCAATGTGCCATGCAAACAGACACAATATGCTGGACCTAACAATGTTGTTTGTTGTTGGTCAACAATGTTGTGTCCAGTTGCATGGAGCTAAACAGATTCACACTAATTACAAATTAATGTCAGACGATACTCACCATTGTGAAGAAGACAGTTATATGTGTTTCACTGCCTAGTAACCATATAGGGTATTTTGGAGACTTCAGGAAACTGCCAACCTGGTTACCAAAAGGCAAAGCCATAAAAGAAATAATTATAACTAGTGATAACAGTAGGTTTAGTAAATGCTGTCGAACAAGCTTATTAGTTATGGTTGATTGCAGCTACCCTTCCACAGGCATGACAAAAACATGTTCTGCCGGCCAATCAAAGTTCAAAGTTTTGACAATCAAACTTCAAAGTTTAACCGAACAAGTCTGGAATGTTTTGGCACCACTTTAATCAAAGGAAGCAAAGCGTATGCGAATTTTGTGTTTTGCAATTTGAATGATGGATGATAGGAAGTCATGGACTGAGGAATTTTTGTCCAATATCGACCTTGGTCTTTTACAATTTTATGATTATTTGCGTAACTTGTGCCAAAGCGTTCCAGATATACAAATCGGTTAAACTTTGAAGTTTGATCGGTTTAACTTTGAAGTTTGATTGTCAAAACTTTGAACTTTGATTGGACAGCAGAACATGTTTTTGTCACGCGTGTGGAAGGGTAGCTGCAATCGACGGTCTTTAGTCTGAAGATATCTCATGTGTAAAACATCAAAGATACTACTATGACTTATAAAACTAACCTTTATTTATTCTTGGTAAAGTAACAAGTTAATTTTTTTGTGTACCAGCATTGTTCTAAGCAGGTATTTACATATGATAATTAATTAACCTTGACCTTGTTACACAAAATTGCTTGGAACATATAGTTGAGTATTTTTTCACTGAGTTTTCTCTCAGCATTTTTCTTGTGCCCTCTTACATCATAGTGTTTTATTAATTTTTTGTTTCTAGAAACACGTGCGATGCTGTTTTATTCCCTTATCACAAAATGCACTGAGCCTCCCTACAAGATTTTGCTAGTATTATTTTTCAGTTTTTAAGTTTTAATTCATTGCTCACTGCATCAACTTGCTATGTGGTGAAACAACATTTAACACCATCTGGCAATTAAAAATCATATAAAACAGTGAACTAGTTTAATTGCCATGCAAATAGATGCAATAAGTCCCAGAATTGTTGGTGATTGTCTGGAGCGATGCATTCTGGTACAGTAATGCAGAAACTGTGGGTGTGCAGATGTATGCATGAAGCTAACACTGCTGTGAGTTCCATGCAATTGGTGCAACGTTGTGTCACTACGCTTAGAACAATAAATGTTTTGACTTGTTGCACCGGGTTTGACCTACTTAAAACTAAACGCAACAAGTGCCAGCATTGTTGTGGTTCCATGCAAATGGCACATGTTGGGTCCATTAATGTTGAATGTTCGCCAACTATGTTACATCTGTTTACGTGGGGGCTTTGCTAATACAGTCGGTGCTACTGGTAAAACTGACATAGAAGTGTCTCATATCTTCAGGCACTGGATGGCTTTGTATTTGTGGTGGGTCCAGATGGACAGTGCCTTTACGTGTCAGACAATATCAACCACTACATGGGCCTATCAGAGGTAACAATCTCAATAATTTGTACCTGTATCAGGCTTCATATAAAGCCTGTGCTACATTTTACACAGTATGGTTCGTTAATTTAATGTAAATTCTCCTTTTAATTAATGAATCCAGAATAAGAATATTTTTGAAATATTAAGGAGATTTCTACAGATTTAGAAACAAATGGTAATGCCAAATATGTGTGACCATTTAGGTTACAAGCTTCTAAAAATTAGGGTTGGCAGGTAGAAAAAACAACACTGTTTTAGTTACAAATGGAGATTGCAGTGGTGCAAAAAAATAATTCAAGAAAATTATAGGAAATTGTCACTTAGGCGAGTTTTGCACCAAGCCCTTCGATTAAATTCTTTTGTCATCATAATTACAAGCACTATCTTTTTGTTCCTGTAGATTGAAGTGACGGGAAACAGCATTTACAAATACATTCACCCGTGCGACCACGAAGAACTTGCCAATCAACTTGGTGGGCAGATTCCATTGGAAGATATGGAAATATTTGATGGTTTGTTTTGCTCAGACTCTGTGTTTGTGATGAGTAATCACCTAAAGGCAGGTTCAGCTAAAAGAGTCTATGAGAATCCCTACCGATCATTCTTTGTACGAATGAAGAGCACGCTAACCAGCAGAGGAAAGAGCGTGAATCTGAAGGCATCCACATACAGGGTACAGATGAGACACCTTCATAATTGTTTTCTAAGTGTTTAGGGGGGAAAACCTTTACTAATAATGCAGAGTTTGCACGTGCCTTGGAAGTCCTTAAAAGTCCTTGAATCTCAAAATAAAAATTCAAGGCCTTTGAAAGTCCTTGAAATTTGCAGTCAGCACTGGAAAGTCCTTGAAATTTGTAGCTAAATTCATCCAACTTAGATTCTAGGAGTGCCTTATATGAAAATAATATATACTACTGGCAGAACAGGTAGCAACATGTAATAGTAAAAAGAACAAATAAAAACGATTTATCCTTTGATTCTGCTTAAGTTTCTTCACCGGGGCAGTTATGTTATCAGAAGTGATAAATTGCTTGGGTAAGAATGTTATCAGAAGTTGATAATTTGCTTGGGAAAGAAAGGGTTAAAACTCAGCCAAGGTTTTTGCTAAGCTAAGGTGACACAGTAGGATTATATTTTCCATATAGGTTGTCCACTGCACAGGGTGCATGAAGATGTGTACCACCATCACACCAGACGGAGGTATCAGTGATGCACCAGTGTTTTTTGTTGCCATTGGTGTGCCTCTAATGTTCTCATCCACATTCGAAGTACCTCTGGACAGATGCACATTCACAAGCCGACACAGTTTGGACATGAAATTCCTCTACTGTGATGACAGGTGGGCATTAAATTGGCTGTCTTCTCCTCCCTCTGATGCCTAGATTGCCTTATTATAGGAAATTAACGCTCCATGAAATTAACGCCAATCTTTAAAATTCACGTTAATTTAAGTCGTGTTAATTTTGTTGAGCATTAATTTCTGCGATGTTAATTAAGTGCAGCGTTAGTTTCCGCACTCTTAATTTCCAGCAGTATTTTAACCCCAATTTCGGAACTTGTTCAAACATTCTTGACGCCAAAAAAAATTAACTACAAACTAAAAGAAAGGGTATTATTTTATTGGGGTAGAGATCAGTCGGTATCATGGACTGCATGAAAATTGCTCGAAATGGCCAGATTCTTTCAACAATACGTTTAGAATTTTGTCTACTGTAGTGGTTAGCACATCGCTCAGTTTTGTTCAATTTTAATTTTTTTTGCATCAAGTGTTGAAAAAATTTGTTCCAGTTGGTAACACTAACTGTGTCTTAATCGCTTTAATTTTCTTTATTGTGAAATCCTACCTCCTCTTTCACGTTAATTTTCTGTATTTAAAAGTCATTTTGCATTAAATTCGCGTTAATTCAAGTCACGTTAATTTTCCAATACCTTAATTTCATGGAGTGTTAATTTCCTATAATAAGGTATGTTGATATGATAATCTCAGAAAAATAATACAGCTGTAGATTTGTCAGAAATTAGCAGTGGGTTCAGCAGGGCGCGAAATTAATGTCAATTAGCTGGCTTTGGCCAGCAAATTTGGCTCAGGGCTGGTCAAAATGTCTCAAAAATATATTCTGGGCCGGTTGAAATCCCAGATGAATGTTACAACTTCATATTTTGTTTTTTTTTTTACCTATTTTCTTCACTGGGCCGGCTGAAAAATTTCTTAATTTTGCACCCTGGTTCAGGGTTCTCATTAGAAGGTGGCAATTGGCGGAATACCGCCAGCTATTGAGATAAAGATAGCTGCCTACAGTGGCAGTAAAATTTCTCATTAACTTAAAAAAATGTGCTTGTGAAAATGAATTATGGCTGCCTCAGTTCAGGACTGGAAACTAACTTTTTTAACTACTCTCCAGTTGGGTACAAATACCCTCTGGAAATCACTCACCCAACGGAGATTTTACTAGCCCAAAATAAGGCCCCGTCCACATTTATCTGGATATTTTCGAAAATGGAGATTTTTTTCCCCATTTTAGCTTTCCGTCCACACATATACAGCATTTTCGATCACTGTAAACGGAGGTTTTTTGAAAACGCTCTCCAGAGTGGAGATTTTTAAAAAACGGAGATTTATCGTATTCGTGTGGATGGGCGAAATGGACGTTTTCAAATACGATGACATCATACTTAGATCCAGTCCTTCCCATGCAAGCTCTGTTGGTTACAGCGCATGCTCTTTAGAGAGAACTAGCGTATTTACCTGGCTCTAGGGTATTCATGTGGACGGGCAAATATGATTTGAAAATGCTACGTGTGGACGCATATTTTTTTGAAAACGGAGAAAAAAATCTCTGTTTTCAAAAATATCCGGATAAGTGTGGACAGAGCCTAAATCGAAACTGAAAGTAAGATTATTAGTAAAAGTCTCTGACACAAATAGGCAACATTCTCAGAAAGGCAGCTTTTAACGATAATAATAATAATAATAGGTTTCTGTTCACAACAAATGACATGCACAAGGTTTCAGTTAACTTTTTAGGGGTATGGCTAAAAAATTTAAGTTGCGGCTGAAAAACTTGTCATTATAGAAAGCCACGGCTAATTTTTACTCGAAACACACATGTACCCCTCAATTACCCTGGCGAAAGCCTGTGAAGCTATGGCGAATATTCCTCAAAAGTCAAGAGTACACCAGCGAAATTCGCCATTCGCCAGCCCTTAATTGAAACCCTGCATGAAGCTGAAAATTGTGTATACTATAACAGACAGAGTTGTGATAAACTAACTTGGTGATTAATACAGTGCCATTTTTAGCTCAAACTTGTATGTTCTGGTTAATAGATCTGATTGATAAAGTTAATCTTAATTCTTACTCGCCAGTCGGGTGACATTTTCGTGATTTATGCTTGCCCAAGGCAAACATTACCTGTCATTGGAAGCAGGCACATGTTAATTTCCAGCCCTACTGTTGATACGTTTTGGCCATGTGTTGAAATTTGTACTGAAAACCCTGGGGGTTGGGGGTGTACAGATTTTCCATGGAGTGCTGAAAATGGGTGGGTGCCAAAAGGCTCTTTATTTCTGATGCAGTAATGAAGAAAACATGAAAGCTCAGCTTAACAAAGAACCTTATTTCCCAAGAGGATTGTATTGGGAAGAGATTGATATCATCAGATAAGGTCTTTTATTGGTTCCTTTGTCTTTTGACATCAGTCTTGTCTTCTTGCACTGTTTGTCTCTTTGGCATCACTCGGCATCATAAAAATCTTTTTCAGAGTACAAGATTTGCTTGGCTATACACCAGCAGAGATCATTGGCAAGTCGTGGTACGAGTTTCAGCATGCTTGTGACTTGGATACTGTCCTCTCCTGCCACAAAACATGTAAGTACTGAACCAGGACGTATATGCACTAGTCGTTTGAAACCCCCGCCCTCCCTCCTGGGTTAAGTAGATGCTGCCGAAACATATAAATACATTATGAAATTGAAGATTGTAGTAATTGTGTTGAAAGTTTTATTGCATTTTCTGCTATTTAGACCTTTTGGATCAAAAAACATTGAAAACACATCTGCCTTCATTTCCCCCATGGTACTGTGGTGGGGTTTTTGTTCTCCAGATGTTGTAAGCCCCACCTTGTTCTGGGGGGGAGGGGGTGGAGTTCATGGACTGGTGCATTATCAGTTAGGGTGTTGTTAAATAAGTAAAACTGTTTGTTAATGAGTAATTTATGTAGGAAGCAGGCAAATCAACCATATAGAATACTATATTATTTTACTCAAATAAGCGCTAAGCACTGCGACACTTATTTAATTTTCAGATGTTTTGGCGCAGCACTTATTTGAGGGTAATGCTTATTTGAAAAACAAGTTTTTAAAGAGAACATGGGGTAACTAATTTTTTTCAATAAACATTTTAATGTTCCATCACTGAAGTAGCAAACGACAACATTAATTGACCAAACTAGTTTATAAAAGGAGACTTAAACATAAGCGTCTTGAACTGAAAAATGTTGCCAAACATTGTAATAAATTCTCACAGTTAAGTGAAAAGACATCACTTTGTTTGTTGTTTTTCACCTTTGCCTTTGTCAGTTTCTGCATTCTGACCATTTCAATAAGGGCCGCATCCAGCATAGAGGTGGGGTGATACTTTTTTACGTTTTGGACTTTTTTTTGGTGCAGCACTTATTTAAGGGTGGTGCTTTTTTTGGGGTGGTGCTTGTTTGAGTAAATATGGTACAGAAAGTTGCAATAGACCAGTTTCGCATTCCTAGTTGCCGCTGATTTAAATGACTGCAGATTCCTTTTGCACAGTGTTAGCTTCACTATGAAGTACATATTCATAAATGCCAATGTACTTTTACACTTCTTACAACTGCGTGTGTTGTTGAAGATGTGATCTCTTGCTCTCTCGCACTAATATTTTTGAATATTTAACAATAAAACGATGCTAACACTATGCAAAAGGAATTTGCAATTATTTAAATCAGCGGCAACTAGGAATGCGAAACTGGTCTATTCAGCGAGGCTGGTTTAAATGGAGGCCTGTTGACCTACGGTTTAACGTCCTTATCCGAGAAGACGTGAAGGTCTAATAACCATTTGCAGATGTTAGAGCAAAGGCAGCACCTTCTACTCAGTTATTTTAACACCCTGAGTGAGGCTCCGGCCGGGAGAACCCCGGGCTCCCACACAGCAGACTGGCACCTTGCTAACTATGCTAACTAGGCGGTGGTAAAACGGTTATAAAACTTGATGGTGACTTTCTCAGTTATATGTTATTGTTTTCTCTTTCTCTATTGTTATGATGACGCTGACCCTGCACAGATTACAAAAGGTTTTGAGATTAAGACGGTGGTGTGGTTGATGCAGTAGTAAGATCTCTGCCTTCCAACCACAAGGTCCACAGTTTAAACCCCGGCTCAGTCTAGTGTTGAACATTTGTGACCTTCTTTTCCACCAAAGTTAACTCAGCTTGCCATCCTCCCGAGGTTTGTAAAATGAGTACCAGTTTCTGCTGGGGGCTAACCTGCAATGGATTAGTGCCCCGTCCAGGGGGAGTCACAGACTCTCATCCGCTTAACACTACAGAAACCAGAGATATGCACCGGCTCCAATGGGCTATTTAGGCTTTAAAGGATTTAGCTTTTGAGATGTAAAGTGAAATCATAGCGCTTGTGGGATGTGGCGTAGAAAGATTAAACTCGTAAGTTCAGCACATGCGCACTAATAATAACTGCGGCGATTATATTGAGCACTATACCCACATGGGTAGCGGCCATTACCCCTTTATCTACCCTTGAATAACGTGAGCCTGAGTGTTAGCAGCCACTATATTGGGCAGTATGGCCACATGGGTAGCGGGCATTACCCCTTTATCTACCCTTGAATAACGTGACCCTGAGTGTTAGTGGCCACTATATTGGGCACTATACCCACATGGGTAGCGGCCATTACCCCTTTATCTACCCTTGAATAACGTGAGCCTAAGTGTTAGCAGCCACTATATACGCACATGGGTAGCGGGCATTACCCCTTTATCTACCCTTGAATAACGTGAGCCTGAGTGCTAGTAGCCACTATATTGGGCACTATACCCACATGGGTAGCGGGCATTACCCCTTCCTTCCAGATGTAAATGAACAAAAACAAATGATTACAATCGTGACCTGCACCGGACATAAAACAAAACAGCGTTGCAATCTTCTTTGAAGTTTACTAAGTTTCATAACCAGTCCACTCCATAAGGTTCAGGCCATTAAAATATTTGAGGGGGAGAGGGGGGGCAACTTTGTCCTTTCTTTTTGGACATGATTTGTTTTCTTCACTTGATGCTCTGCCGAATTTTTATACCATAATTTCTTTACTTTTTCAATGTGCAAACAAGTGGTTTCTTTGGCAATTGCCCTACACCTCCTACCCTCCCCCCATAAAATAGTTCGTTCCTAACTTTGGTTAACGAGTTACTGCCGTATTTAACTATTACTAAGAGACATTTTAAAGGAATAGGGAATTATCAGCTCTTTGCACTTTAACATCATAAACAGTCAAAGACCGAAGAAGCATAAACCGAATTTATCCAATGTTAACCCTAGAAGTATACGAACTCCTTTTAGTTAACTTCCTGATTTTTGTAAACTTACAAGTACACTTACTTCTTTAGTTAAGACATGACCCAACTAGATTAGCTAGCTATCTGTGGGCATGCCCAATTTGTTACAATACTTATTCGAAAAATAAAGAATATAGAGAGTAAAAGAAGCCTTGAACAAAAGTAAGTTACATTTGAGGAAGGGGGGAGGGGAGGGAGATCAATCGGACACCTACCCTCTACTTTGGGCACAATGCATCTGATTGACATGATATTTAGCAAATATAATCAGCTTCCTAACATAGTCACGTGGTGTCTAATTGGTTTCCATGGCAACCGTTGCCGCATAAATGACGTCAGTGGCCGCCATCTTGGATATTTAAGTCTTACAGATTTTTTCATGTTTGAATCATAATACTAAAAATGATGAGAAAACAGAATTTTGCGATTGAAAACTACAAAATAGTTAGAATCCATCGTAAAACTGTCGGTACTTAGTCACTCTTTAGCAAAAAGTTGAAATTTCGAAGTATTCACACATCTTGCGTGACTTATTGTGATGACGTTATCAGTTGTGACGTCACCTAATTAATGTTAAAAGTGTGCTATCAAACAAGGAACAGTTGTACCAAAGCTTTCGGTAATCGGTCTAGCAGCCAAATCTTTATGCCAAAATAATCCAAGAAGGGGATTCAATTTGACCCCTTACCCCTCCCTCCAGGCTTCTAGGGTTAACTTGTAAGAATTAATAAATAAGGATTACAACGCGCTTTTGTTTTCTTTTGAGTTTTTAAGAGATGTAGACTCTTTATTAGGATATACTACTATCTTCCCTATTCTGCTTTGTTATTATAACAGTAAATATAACTCGTCTTTTAACGTGAAAATATAGGTAAGAATCAAAGATAAAGATAAAAAACTTAACGAAAATATTTACAGACTGAGGGCGAAGCAAAAAACAAAGAAATATTTTACATTTGTGGTAATCAAATTGGTATAATGGTATTATGAACAATCATTTTATTTCAAACAATTTTGCAAGTCATGTTTTCTCGGTCTCAAAATGAAATAAATATTCCAAAAATCTACGTAACTCATACATCGTTCGAACACCAGTAAGTAAGACTTAAACTTCTTAATTCCTAAATTTCTGAAACTTTTGTCAATATCAATGAACAGCGACGCGGGCCAAGAAATTTATCAAAAAATTAAAAACTCTCTGGCTGATAAGATAACTCAAGTGCTTACGAACATCTGTTTTGGATATGACGAACTATTCCTTTGGGCCCAATCACGTGACAATGATATATCCATACAGAAACATCTAAAATAAATCCCATACTTAGGCCTGTAGAAACTGCGCGAACGATAGTTTTATTTCTGCGTCATTTATGCCAGTTCGGTTTGTATAACCAGTTTATCGTTCACGTAAGTTTGTACCCTGCTTTCTTGTGTTGAGATCATCCTATGATTTTGTAACGTAAAACTAACCACACGTAATGCAAGAGATCAGACCAATTTTTCCCAATATATTTCATAATTGCACGAATATGTGTAAGAACTGGGATGCCTTTATTATAAACTGCCCTGCGCTAAAAAGCTTAATTAAATTAAAGTGAACTTTGGTAGAAACGTTTTTTTCCCTTTTCTTATCTCCTCAGGTTAAACCAAAAAAGGCGCAAAGTTTTCCAAACATTTCTTTCGGTTTTCAGCTCTTGACCCTTCTGTCAGTTTAGTATAACATGACACAGCTTTGAGTTCAAGGTGAATTTGAACTCATTTATAAACAACATAATATCTTTTGACAACCACTTGTTTTCAGGTCTTCTGCTGCTATATCAAAGATAGCTGACAAATATTTTCCTGCTTATCTTGTATGCATTTGCAAGTTATGATTTCAGCTGGATTCGGGGGTTTGTATTTATGGTAATCAAATTCGTATTCGCCACGAAGCGTAAATTTTGAATTAGATCTTTTTCATTCACTTTTCTTTTTTGACGGAACTAAACTCCGCAAAAAAATGTGAAACTATTTTGGGATTCAACAAACTTTAATCACAGTAAAATACGTTGCATTGCGGTTCAGTTCCCCTGTAAAACCCAGGGCAAAAGTCACTTCACATGAGCCGAATCGAATACACTACAACGTGATCACAGCAACTTGCAATGTTTTAGGCCGTACCCAGAGCTCCTCGGAATGAAACGAGAAGTGTGCGCAAGCGCTTTTGGAAAAAGCTGCCGTAAAATTGCGAGAAAAGTTGCTGGAGAGGTGATAAACTGTGCAATGGTATTGTCAGTTGCTGCAATCTGTTGCGAAAAGTAAACTTGAGTTCTACTTTGTGCAACGCTTTGTACAACAACAAAAATTGCGAGACAACCCATGTTACACTGTGTAATTCTCCAGAAACTTGACTCGCAACGGCATTGCGAGACAAGTTGCTGAGAAATTGCGTAATGTAGCAGGGCTTTTATTTGCATTCAATTCGGCTCATCTGAAGTACGGCCGTTTGGCCTGGGTCTAAACGCAATTATTTGAGGTCCACGTACATGTAGTTTACGACCCCATCTAAACAAAGACACTTGCTGTTCACACGAAAAAATTTTCGCATGTTCAAGTGTTTGTACGGCCGACAGGAATTTTGTATTATTGGTAACTTTATATTTAATAAACAAATATTCCCAAAAAAAGTTTTCGGTTCTGCAATTTCTTTGCTACTAAATCGAGCTTTAAAGCTCCCGCATCGGCCACGCTCAACGAAGATAACCGGGAGTTGCTAATTTTGGCTCCAGAACAGGCCGTGACGTCACTTCAGGAATCGTCGACTCTTCATTTCATTGTTTTATTGTATTTTCATACACATCCGATTCGGTTTGTTTAAGCCAAACAACTTTGTTGGACAATTAATAGTTCATCAATAACTGCTGATGTTTGAACAGTGCCAGCATTATTGTTAGTTTTTTAATGTGTTTATTTAAAAATTATTCCACAAGTGTGCGTCGGTTATGAAATGGTAAATAGCCTGCAAGGCATGGCCTGTGTAGCAAGCGTTTATCGAAATTTTGGACGTGCGGGAAATGGGTGAGCAAAAAAATTGAGCGATGGGGGAGAGGGAGGGGAAGAAAGGAAACTTTCTTCAAAAATGGAGAGTTTGGGGATAGGGAGGGGAAGAAGGGAGACTTTCTTCCTCTCCCCCTCCCCCATCACTCCATTTTTTTGCTCACCCATTTCCCGCGCACCCAATCGATAAACGCTTGCTACGCAGGCTAACAAGGCGGGAAGCGCTGAGTTGGCTATGAATCATCTCATATCTAACAAGTGCAAATGGAATAAATGTTTTATTACATTTAATGAGCTTTCTGAAACTTTCGATACTTGAAATTTTCTCAGCTTCACCTCCCGCGCAAATTTTTCAGCTTGGCAACACTTACCATATAAGGTCATTCGGTATATGAGCTGACAACCGAGATTGAGTGAACCAGTCAGAATGCTAGAGATGCATTATTCGAGGTTGAAAATTTAATAATTTGTAATATTTTATGAATCTTAGGATTTTTACCTGAATGTCAATGTTTCTTCCAACAAGTTTGAGACCTCCAAGAGGTTTGGACTCTTTCTCACTGACAATAAAAAGTGTTGGTTTACTAGTCTGATTACAGAAGAAAGAAAATAAAACAAACCTCATTTTTGAATGCTACAACAACAGTGTGCCAGCTTCCATCACTAACTCCACCATCAATGTTGGTTGCCATGGTAACTGGAGTGCCACCAACTGAGAAACTAAAGTGAACCTGCCCCATTAACAGCTCTATAGCAAGGAAGTCGTGTTGCTCATTGTATCGACCATTATACATCAAAAGCCCACTAAAAGACGTTGTGGCAAATTCCAGTCTCAAGTGAAGTGTCCATCTTTGTTTCAGGGCTTTAAAAACAAATAAAAGAATACTCAATGAGATGAGAATTAACCCTTTCGTGACGGAGTCCTGAATAATTTTTTTCACAGTTATTAAAGCAGTACAAAATCAATCAAATTTTGGTATTCAAAACAGCGGTCTTTCATGAAGATTACTGCTGTTACTATACATTAAGGGCTCAAGCTTTTTTGTGACGTCACC
>JAOCPT020491623.1:0-20720 GCA_026546935.2 Palythoa grandiflora
GTTTCTTATGCATTTATGGGTTTTTGAAAATCTTCGGAAATTTTTCGGAAATCTTCGGAAGTGTTCGGAAAATCTTCAGAAAATCTCGGAAGTAGTTTAAAATTGTTTTTAAGTAATTTTGCTTTCAAAAAAATTTTTCGGAAAATCAACGTCACTGATTGGCTGAAAAGTGATATTTACACACGTAAAATTATTGTATTTTTACCTGTGTTTAGATACAACATTTCTCAGTGGTAGAAAACGTTATGACACTCTTCTTTATATAATAAATATCCTTATTCAATATTATAAACGTCAAGCTAACCTGATTACAGCGAAATTTCTAGTTCTGTATAAGGTTTTGTTTTCTTTGATGTGTTTTGCAAACTAACAGATGTCACAAGCAACTTTTTGCTCAATCGATTTATGGTACAATTCTTCAGCCGAAATTTCGAGTATTTAAAGCAAGAAAAAAAAAGTTTCAGACGATTTCTGGGGCTAAATACTTTGGAAACCTTTTCTTTACACTACGAGCTAATTAAATAAGAACTAAAAAAATCTGTCATTAACACTTTAGGAAATCCTGGGCCTTAAGAGACTGTTCCTTATTTAAACTAAGGGAGCATTGGTGTTAAGAGGAAGGGAAGTTTGGGAATGAATCAGAAATGTGAGTTGACAAAAAAGAAAAAGAATGTATGTATAAAAACATACATAATAAAACAGAATAAAATGTAAATCCTGCTTGGTTTTGAACAAAACGCTGTCCCTCTCCTTCAGCCAGAAATAATGAACAGTTCATATTACTCCAGTTGCTGTGCCCTTTTGGGATACTACTCAAATTCAAAGCCCTCGCATCCATTTTATGAGAGGAAACTGTAGATTAACTAAAGCTGCACAGAGCTGAAATAATTTGTCAGCATATCACCTCAGGTATGAGTGTACAAAATGCAGCATTTTAAAGCCTTTCAGCCGAACATTTGCTCGCTCCACATGTATCCTGCATCTTGCAATTGATTTGGTTGCTCTTGCCTCATTTTCTGTCAGCTTGCCATGATTAAAAAATGGAGCGATGTTATGAAACAGATACACCTACCGGGACTATATCTTGAATCAGAAACCCTGCCACTAAATGTCTTAATATTCCTGACTGTTCATGATCAACTATAAACTTGTCAGAAACAGAGCCAGAGAGCAGCTTACTATATTAAGTTTTAGTAAAATTACACAGGTGACTCTACAAAATCGCGCGCGCTGATTGGTCGACAAACTCAGACTATCACACGATAGTCACCTCCAGCGATTATCCAAAATGAATGCCGGCGCGCTTTCGCTTGAAATAATTTTTTTCCTCGTTTTAAATGTGTCTTATTTCCTAAAATAATTTGTAATTTTACTAAAACAATTAGTCACCTCAGGCTCCGTGATTATCGGCGAATAGTTACCTCGACTTCGTCTCGGTGACTGTTCGCCGATAATCACGTCGCCTTCGGCGACTAATTGTTAACTAATTGTGTTTGAGGTAACGTCAACAACAACTTTGAAAGAGTTCATCCCCTTGTAACTTGAATATGTAGCATTTTGCTTGCTCATGAGGTGGGGAACAGCTATCTCAATGTGAGTGCAGTCGATAACAATACGACAGCTGCTAAACTGGGAGAAAGGGGTTGGAGAACAATTCTTGTTCTTGTCCCTTGATGGGATTGTTGACGATTGTTGTCATCAAATCGTCAAATAAAATTTCATAAAGCAGACGAATAAAAGTAATCACAATGTTTGAAATTGTTGACACACTGCACAAAAACAACTTTGCTAAATGGAGGCTAGTGTAGTTTTGCTTTACTTTCATAAGAGTTATGAGCACTTGGTCCTTCTGTTCAGATGGGTTCGACTTTCCATTTTGTATAATATCTTATATCGTCCTTGAACCTTGTTACATAGCCCACAACAATATTGAACACCTCTTTAGTTGGAAGCCCAGTTTCAATGCAAATAACTTCGAAACTTAAGAAATCTAGAGTATAGCCTTCTATAATTAACATTTTTTTCATGTTTTTCTACCTCTCTTGTGGCAATGTCGAGTTCAGCTTCCAAAATCACTTCTTTTGTCGTTGCCGAGTTTCTAAAAGACGAACTCATTGAATTAAAGAAAATTCCATCAGAGGAATTAATTTATTTGACAGCTAAGTTTGCATTTGATTTCTATAGACAACCAAACTGTGACGATCTTGAATGGGATGAGAAAAAGTTGAAAGAACATATAAGAGAAACTCAGGATAACTATTACCTGTGCATGGAAAAGTTAGACTTTGTAGAAGAAGGCTTTTACTAAAAATGAATAAAGCTTCACCTTTAGTTAAGCAACGTAGTGTAAATAATGTGTCATATTGTGTGAGAGAACAAAAGTATACAAGAGATGTTCCTGGTAGTGAAGAATTAAGTGTAACGAAGAATGGTCGAAATATTTATTATACTAAGTGTGCTTCATGTGGTGCAAGAAAGGCACGCTTTATTAAAAATGTTAGTAGAGGCTCTGGAATAGACATTCATAAACAGATTTTAAAAATAGCTCCTAAAAAAGGACTCACACTTCCAGGACATAAATATACAGGCCCAGGAAATCCATTAGAGGATCAATTGAGATATGATCCGGATACTGGGGAAATACTTGAGATATATGAACAGCCTACAGGACCTACTGACGCTATAGCAATGCAACACGACGTTGATTATTCAGTGTGTGAGCGAAAAGGCTTAGGTTCTAGTTGTAAAAGAGAAGCCGATAGGAAGATGGTAAAAGCTTTGGATGCTGTTCCCTGGAAGGAAAGACAATGGGGACATTCTCTAGCAAGGAATGCTATCCAAAGTAAACAGAAGTTAGGCCTTGGGTCAAGATTACAGTATGGAGCTGGTCGTAAAAAAAAGTAGCCAAAAAGCCTGCTGTGAAAACTGTAGCAAAAGATCGCAAGTCTGCGATAGAAGATGATCGTAAAATAACCGAAAGGCTTCGGCAGAAGTATTATAACCCCGGTGCTTACTGGAAAGGTTTCTCTGCTGTTAATAAATTAGCTAAGGAAGCTGGTGTTACAAAAAAAGAAGCTCTTGATTTTTTGACGAAAGAACCTATATGGCAAATTCATAAAACAAGTCCTAAAAAAATACCTAGACCCTATTTAACTATTAATGTACCAAATGAAGTTCATCAGGCTGACCTTTTGTATCTACCACCTGATAGAGTCGGTAACAGTTTGTTTAAATATGTTCTCACAGTAGTTGACGTTGCATCGAGATATAAAGAAGCAGAACCACTAAAAACAAAGAATTCAAATGAAGTAACTGAAGCATTAGAGAGAATATACAAAAGATCACCACTTAATCCACCTGAAACATTACAAGTACATCCAGGAAGAGAGTTCTTCGGTGAAACAACTAGATGGGCAAAGAGTAACGGTGTTTTTCTGAAAAGAGGCTCACCTAGAATACATAGGGATCAATCAATTGTAGAACGATTTAATAGAACTTTAGCTGAAAGATTGTTCTCATATAACTACGCACGTGATCGTTCTTTACCAGATCGTTCACTATTAGTTGAACGTGTTTCACCATTTATGAAAAATGATGGTCAGAGGTCTAAAAACTTTATTGATTCATTAACAGATTCACAACTGTTTAGACTTGAAGAGCTAGATATTTTCAAATATGATCCTAAACTGATTACAGACGAACGTGCTTTATTAAAACTTATAGAATTAACTCCTAGGTTTCGAAGAAGGTATCTTAGAAAAAACTTTAAAGAAATACCTGAAGACTTTGTTAGTATTGAAAAGATGATAAAAGTAACAAGTGGTAATTGGGTACTTAGACTCCCTAGCGTTATTAAAGATCTCAATAGTTCAACTACTAGATTAATCAATAAAAAACCAAAAGATGCAATCAAATTAAAACAAGTACCTCAGAATAAGAAAAAATATGGTAAACGTAAAGTTGGACTTCAGGAAACTCGTTTACCTAATATGACTACTGTTAGGTACTTGTATTTTCCAGGAGAGCTTGAAGGAGGTGATTTACGTAGAGCCACAGATCCTATATGGTCATTAGACACTTATAAGATTTCAAGAAGTATGGTAAAGCCCCACCAACCAGTTCTATATTGGCTGGAAAAAATGACAAACACTGAGGGCATTTTGCCTAAGAGATCCTTTGTACGTGAAGAACTCCAAGTAATAGAATAAGATTTAGTCAATAGGGCCTTGAGTCGGTGCAGCTACTCTTTTTTTCCGTTTGCAGCAATAAAACTGAATTACTTATATCGTTTTTGCGTACTAGAGCTATCAAAACTATTGCTGCTTCATCTTTATTTACAACATTAAAACCATAAGAAAATATACTAGGGCTTCTGTTCCATCAACCTAGTTTACTTCTTCAGTGAAGTATTTCTTTATGAATTCAATTCCTAGTCCTTTATGCCATTGGACTGGATGTAATACATTTAACCATGGAGTACCCATTTGCCTCTCTCTAAGAAAATATAAACACCACCATCCGCAAGTGACTGTGTGTAGATCCTGTAATTCATCATGGTTAATTTTTAAGAACTCGTGGGAGCTTTGTAATAGTACGGCATCATTTATCAAACCGTATAATTTTAAAACTTCTTTAGGGGGACTATTCAAACGTAGGTAGCTGATTTGCAACACTTAAGTGTTGCTTTTGTGAAGCTGCTTTTAATAAAGCCTTAAATCTGAATGCAACCCAATGAGTACCTGGGCCACTGTGATCATCTAAATTAATAATACAAGAGAAGCCTTCTTTTTTACCTAATAAGCTTAACAATTCTTGAAACGGTATTCTATCTCTCGAGAATACCCCAATCATATAAATCAAAGTTTGAGAGAGGCCTATTAAATACTTTTAACGGAATACCTAAATTAATAGGATGAAGTCTCGAAATATACTTTCGATCTAAAAAATGTCTCCCAGAATTGGTATTCCTTTGAATGGACTTCGAGAACCTAATATTAGCCCTTTGCCCTGTTGGTTGCCGCTTTTTTTTTCTAAGTCTTAGCCTACCTCCTTTAGACTTAGGGACGTAAACACTTCTTCTTGTTCCCTGTTGACCTTTGAAGTCAAAACCTTTACCTGTGCGGTTTGACTTCAAACTTCTTCTGCCGACATTCGACCCACCGGTAATAGCTTTCAAAAGCTCTGGAACGACAAGGCTTGCAACAAGAGTACCAAGAAAGCCCCCTCTTTGGCTTTTTGTTAGTTGAAATCGTGGAATACCGGAGCCTGTCTGAAGAGCATCTAATAATTGTGCTCTCTGTTTTTCTGTCATATAACTTTTGTACTTGATCAATTTATCTATTTTGTCTTGCCGGATACTGAATAAACCGTTTCCTAAAATCTTACCAGTCGTCCATGATGAGAGACCTGATAGGGCACCAGAAGCTAATGGTCCTATTGCTTTCTTTGCTAATGGCAGCACTGTCTTAGTTAATAATTGTTTTGCAACTGGAAGCAGCCCTGTTAACCATCCCGCACCTGCTTGCTTTCTAATGGCTGCTTGTGATAGCTTAATGTCGACTCCTTTGCCAGCAGACTTTGCTTTAGCTAGTCTGTTTGCTAATGTTTCAGTTACTATCAAACGATCAGGGCCACTAGTCTGAGTTCTTGATAGTCTTACTGTAACTGGAGCCGACTTTTTGTATGATCTCGCGAGCTTCTCTTTTTGTCCATTAGTGAGACTGACTGAAATTGTTGTGTAAGACATGACCTCGAACTTCTGTTTTTCTTAGAAGAACTCTTCTATCGTAAATGTTACGATCTTGTAAACTATTTGAAAACTGTATGAAAGTATGCTTATTTTTAACTTATTGTTTAGTCAAATGTTTCTAATCAGAATTTTGCCCATGCTATCGTATAACTCTACCTCTTGTTCAAATAGCGATAAACTAAAAACACTATAGTCTGCATTTGTTGCTCCGGATAACCTATATTTGAATTAAGTTTAGAAATGTTGTCTTTTAAGTCAGGTTTTTGATATCTTAAGTCAAAATACAACAACCCAAACATAGACTTAAAGTTCTCTCGAGTCACCTGTACTCCAACACTTTGATCAAAACAGGCGTAAGTATAACACAGAAGGTCATGATATACGCGAGCCATATCAGTGCTTGGCGAGTACGTTAGATCTGGGTAAAAGTTGCCATTAGACACTTCTAACTGAGCACTCTCCAGATTCTTATTATTAACAACATTAAACGTATCATACATGAATATATTTGTTTTTGGGTTATCGAAAGAGGCATCATTAAGAAACCATATGAAGACATGTCGCGGCCGAGGCAGACCACTAGATATCTCAAAGCTTCCTGTCTGTTCTCGGCGACTGCTACTTCGGTCGACTCGTTCTTGCAAGTATACCCATGTTGAGGGCGCTAGATAGTGTTGTGTATAGGCTGACTCTCCTAGTGGACTAAATGTAATCTTAGGCACCCATAATTGAAACTTAAAGAGAACATAACGCAGTGCGTCCTTCGCTTCCCAAACAATGTTCTTGTCCTCTTCCAATTCGATGACTATCTCAAACTTCATGTTTGGGATCAATTTTTCCTTCAAAGAGTCAATGAAAGAGTAACTGTTGAGAGGAATCTGAACTGTGACTAGATCACTTGCGCCGAGCACTGCTTTACGTTTTCCAAAGCCTTTATTATAGTTTGCTATATTTGCATCGTCTTTTCGATCTTCTGCTTTCCTGTTTGCGTCTAGATAATACAACTGATTAGTACCAACGCTGCTAGCATACTTGGGACTGTATTCCAACAAGTGTTTGATGTTGACAGCTTGATTTACGTGTTTGACATCGTAAATAGTTGTTCCATTAGCTACAAACTTAAGTGAGCGGATCATCATGCTAGCATCGTTCACAATGCCGTTTTGATCTAGAAGAGTAATTGCAGCACCGTCTAACTTCTGTACTTTAAATCTATTAAAAACCTAGCTGACCACCAGTCAAATGGACTTATTTCACCGGTATTATCAGCTATAAACCTATATCCAGTCTTATTTTGATATGCATTGTTTGCTGGGGTTACTAGGGGTGTTTGTAAATGGAAATAGAAAGCTTCATATCTTGAAACATTGTCTGGTGAACGGAACGCCATTTGTTTTCTTCACTAATGGTGAAGCAATATCTTCGATTGTAAGCAAACAATTAGTAAATCTATATTACATGAAAGGATTCTATACAATAGCTATTATTATTATCTCTAATTGTCCAACTTGTCGTAGTCGCGCCAGTTGACCATGTATAGTATCCTGCTTTTTGAAACCTTAATGTAACTTGTGTTGAATCTGTAGGAGCTACTAGTAGAACTTCAGCAACATATTGGTACATCCAGTTAGTTGTTGATGACAGTGTGTCGCCCCATATAGAGACTCTGTAAACAGTGCCTATGTCTATCCTGTGCAATACTGTAGAAATACGAACGCCATCTAGTCTAATAGTACTGAAACAGGAGCAGTATAACTGCTGCCGCTTTTAATAATCTGGCTAACAGAGTGTCTAACTTGAAGATTACTTTTTTGGTTACTTTGCATAGTATGTCTATGATTAAACATTCCCATGCTTGCTTTACTAAAAGTAAAGCCTTTCTTCTGTCGATCTGAAGCGCAGCTGACTGCTTTAATAATTGTAAAGCCAGTCGATAGAAGAACTAATCGTCGTCTAATAATAGTAATCTTTTTGAAATCTGTTGTGAGAGCTTGTCGACAGGATTAGTTCTTTTTTGTTTTCCTCTTAATCTTCGAAGTATTGAGATCTTTCCATCTCTTTTTGGTCTTGTTTGTCTAATTTTGTTGAAAGATCTGTCGGCTAACTTTTGTGTTTGCTGCTTTGTTTTGGCCTTGAGTGCCTCGAGTGCCTTCTGTTTGTAAAAATTAGCAGCCTTTTCTTGAACTTTTGTCAAAGTCTTCCTTCCAGGCATCATTGCTTTCCCGTAAGCTTTAATATTACTTAAAAGACCTTCCCCAGTTTGAAAGTTTCTGTATTCATATTTCATATCATGGGGGTTCCAGAATCTTTTATACATGTATCCTGCCATTGGTTATCTTCGATTTAGTAAGCTAAGCAAACTACTATTCTGTCTTAAGAATAAGATTCATACGCCAGTCTATACCATTAAGATCAAGCGGTCTGTCTAAATCATCGACAATTCTAAACCGAGCACTCGGAATGTAGGTTGATCTAATTCTAACATACAGTTTCTCTAATGGCTCTACTGTTATTGGAAGGCCTCTAGATTCATTCTCAAGACTAGTAACATACAGAGTGTCTGAAAACTTTCCGTCTACAATGGAGTCAGATATCAAATCAGTCTTGATGTGCAACGAATCAATAGAGTTTGTTATGTCTGGAATATTGTCGCCGTATTTTGTAGATGTGATGAGTGATTCATCAAATCCTATCAGAGTGTGAAATTTCGAACTTCGAAGATCTAGTTGAAAATCAGTCACCAGTTCAAGAAGCACTCTGTAAGTACTGTTGATAAACGATAGATTTATCTTATTAGTGGTATCAGATGTCTGTTGGTGCCCATTAGCAATAAGAGACTGTGAAATGTAATCATTCAAATCTGAGTAACTGTATGTACCATCAACGAAAGTAATAGTTGTCCAAGTGGATCCAGCATCATGGCTGTATTTAATCTTATTATTTCCAAAAGCTGTTGTAATGTTATACCAAGAGTAAACTAAGTGAATCTTATCTAGAGCAATGTAGTGCTGAAGACCTTCGGCAAGCTCTAGAGCTGGAATAAATTTAATACGAAAGTCTCCAGGCTTTGAGACACCTGAAGTCTCTCTGTTACGAGAACTTATAAAATCGGTTGTTTAGTAGTCATCTTCTGTCGATATTCTATCGCAGACTTGCGAACTACTTAATCTTGTAGGTTAAAATTTTTTGCTATATCTAACAGTTGTTTATTGTTTAATAGCTGGAGATCTCTCAGTTTGTGAGCAATCTTTGAAAACTCTTTTCTAACAGCAGTTGAATTATTACCTGCTATAAGAGAACCTCCTAGTAATTGAAATCTTGACAACAATTCATCAGGGCTTGTGAATATGGGAGGTGGTACTTTGAGATCGAATACTTTTCGAAGAGAAGCCAACCCACTGCCAGTCTGCAAGTCATCAATCGTTTTAAGACGTTCTCTTAACTTTCTGTTCACCTTTGAATATCTTTCTAACTCATTATAGTTATATCTACTCTTAGATCTTTTCTTCTCTTGTCCTAGTTTGTTATTAAGTTTGTTAATCAAATGCATCGCTTCATTTTTTCTATTCTCTTCAAGTAATGCAGAAGGAGAATCAAGACCTTGAATCTGAAGCAGTTCAATTTCTTCATCTGTGAATCCTTGATCAAAGTCTAGGCCTTCTGTCTTTTTTACATTCTGCTGCAAAGCCTTGTCTTTTTCTGGAACTGTAGAAGTCAAGCTGTCGAATGACTCTTTCAGGGAGTCAAGCTTTTCAAATAGAGGAGCAAAGTTTTCCTTCTGTTGTTCTTGTTTGATAAACTTAGCTCGTTCTTTCTGTTTTCGGATATTAAGAACTAGCTGTACCATCTTACCAGATATAATCTTTGGCTGTGAGAGCCTTTTGTATTGCGAGAGATCCATCTTTTTTGCATCATATGTAATCTAGGTGTCTCTAATTGCATCGTATATACCACTAGCCGTTGTAAAATTCACAGAATACATTTTTGTATTAGTGCTAATAATAGTAAAGTTCAAGAGAAAACATCTAGATATTCTTGGATTCAACGTTGCTGTAACTCTTTTTCCTAACCATTTAGAATAGTTTTGTACTGTCATCTCAACCCAATTTGAGTCATCATTAATTTCATTGTAATAACTGATTTTCCATTCAGTTGAAATAGGGGTGGTGTCGAAAGTAGAGTTAAATGCTATTCCTGATAGATTTACTAGTGTTGGGAAACAAAATTCAATATTTCTTACACCTGATGTTCCAGTAAATTTAAATATTTCACCAGACCCAACCAGAGCTTCAATATTTGCTTCACCTGTATTAATATAAACATTTCTAGAACCCTTACGATTACCTTGCTCATAACTACGATATCTTGGAATTAAAATGTGTCTTTCAAACCAAGCTTTATTGATTGCATCGTCATTGGAGACTGGATCTGAAACAGTTGTCACGTTGTCTATTACTAATGGACTCACAAAAGATTCACTTAAGATTCCTGTGAAGAACAGAGCTAGTTCTTTGTTAATAGAATATGTTATTCGAATGGAAATAATTGTGTTTGCTACTGTCGTTCCTGTCACGAAAGTATTGGTAACAACTACCCATGGCTCTGGTTTATGCTTCTTTGTTGAAGCACCTATATACAAGTCTAAAGGCCCTGTAAATCCATCTGAATCAGCTATAGCCTCAACTCTGATTGAATACTTCGCAGAGCCTAGAGGTCCTATATTAACTTGTACAGTGCAAGGGCTTTGGGATAGACTAAGAACAACATGACTTTTAGCTCTGTGATACTTCTTAGTATAATCTTTATACACACCGAAAGTAAAAGTAGCTAGTCGTCCATCAGTGTTTGAGAAGTTCTTGCTGTGCAAGTGTAGTGCTGATACAGTCTGTGCATAATTTGGAAACTGTGCATCATCAGCATATTGTTTATTTGCGGCATCTCTGCTTGTAATAGGATATCCGACATCTAAAATCCTGTGGCTACTCATGTTTAAGTTAGAAGTCATTGCTCTGGAACCATCCCTAGGAAGCAGTGAGTTTGCTAGTGTGTCAACAAACTGTCTGCTAGTAGCAGAGCTCGGTGAACTAGGCTGCGTAAGCGGTAAGCCGTCTACTGGAGTTCCTTCTGTAAATAGCCCGCCCGCTGCTTTGATTGAGCGTGTCAAACTAGGCCCAGGTATTCTATCTAAGTCTACTTGATTTGACTGAAAGTAATTCTTAGTAACAACATCTTGCGCATTAATAGGGTCACCCACATTTGCTACTCTTAGTCCTTCGCAGTCATAATGCCCATCAACTGTCTTTGGGAAGCCAGAAGGTCCCCGCGGTCCCGGAATATCAGTAATATAACCTTGAATTGCCCAGGCATCTAGCTCTAGAATTGTAGTAGGCAGGGAGTCATCGTTTGTGAGCATTACTAATTGTGAACCTGAAAGACGCAAAGTACAGCCAAAGTGCTTATTTGCAATTACGTCGTAGTATGGATGAAGTGCTACAACTACATTCTGCTGAATGATCTCTGTTAGCCAGAACGTGTTATCAAATGTGTATGCAGACTCCTTGGACTGACATCTGACTTTGATAGCATACAGAAGAGTGTTCGAAGAGTCGAATCCTAAGTCAATAGCTCCGTAAACAGGGCCTGTTCCACTCCAAGTCTCCACAGGGGCAGTCTGTGCTTTAAATTTATTGGCTAGGAATTCTTTAGTGATAGCATCCTTGTTGTTTACTGCTTGTGCTACGTTAGTAAGACGTTTGTTTGATATGTCATATTGCCCGTCTTGTGTAAGTTTGAATCCAACTCCAGCAGGCCCCCTTCTGCCTATTGATCCAGCTAAAGCTAGCGTGCCTTGAAGATTAAAGATTCCCATTGCTATAACTCACCGAGGAAATTTCTGAATATGGTCTTTTTGACTTTGTCTACATAGGCAAAACTATATGGTTTCTCAGTTGCCTTTCGAAACTTATCTTCAGGAATGCCAAGCTTAGAGCCTGTGTCTCTCTTCTAGTAGGATGTTCGAAAATTATATGATGACTGCAGTTGAGTCTAATAGGTTTCTTTGTGTCGAAGAAGCTCTGTGAAAGATATATACAAGAGCAGTTGCGGTGTCTGCCCCCTATGAAATATTCTGAAATCGCGTTTTGATTTTTTTCACACAGTAAGTCATCGAAAATTGCAATATTCTGTGTTTCAGGATTGAGACATTCAAGAGGCAAAATGTCAGTTGGTTGGAAGCCTGTTTCTAAGATTTTGTATCCTACTAAGTCTTTAAGTGCATCAAGCTCATCTCCTAGCTTCCGATATGCTGGTTGTTCTAGATTGTGTGAGTAGAGGTATATCTTGTCGTACATAATAAGTGGACTTAGAAGCATATGTAACAAAGTATTAGTCTTTCCACATCCTGATGGGCCTGATATTAACATGCGGAAAGTATTATCTGGCATGAAATCATATGCTTGTTGGTAATTACTGTTTGAGTTGAATGTATACTCTGGTATTTCCATCTGAACAAAGTCTGATTTTGTTAATTATATTCTTGACCTATCTTCTTAATATAATAAACGTTTAATTTACTTTAAAGGAAATTGTATCTATGTTTCTTCATCTTTTCACTATACTTTAATGTTATAGAATCAACCTGAAACTGATTACCTGGTTGAAAATCACAAAGATTACAATTTTCACCTAATTCTTTGCATATGTCACATTCAGTAAAACATAGTTCACATTTTTCTTTGCTATGTAGTTTACTTAAAGCTAGATCTTCGTTTGACATTAAAACTATATTAGGATACGTTTCGTAGAAGTCGAGTTCTTCTTTTATCTTTTCAAAACTCTGTGAAATCTTTCTTAATGAGTGATTAAAGGGCTCACATCCATAAAGCATGTTGTAGAAAGTCTTCATTCGATTACGTCTTAAGATCTCGTTTTGAATCACACCATAC
This sequence comes from Palythoa grandiflora, assembly GCA_026546935.2. Taxonomy (NCBI): domain Eukaryota; kingdom Metazoa; phylum Cnidaria; class Anthozoa; order Zoantharia; family Sphenopidae; genus Palythoa; species Palythoa grandiflora. The sequence goes on from JAOCPT020491623.1 coordinate 12,694, forward strand.
TCTACATCGTCAGATTTAGATAACTCATGAAAACGTTTGAATAACTGGTAGTTATTAAGTGTTCTAACAATCTTAACACTTGATTTCTTACTTGTTTCTTCTCCAAAGATATCATTAACTGCATCTTCTAAGCTAAATCCTGGTTTAATCTTTTTTAGATCTCTAGTTAGTCTCATCACAGCTAGATTAGCAGGGTGTATAATATCACCCAAACAGTTTACCCATGGTGCATGAGGTATATTAGCTGCTTTCAAAGCTGGAACCTTTGGCTTCTCACTTTTTAAATATTTCTTAAATCTGTTTATTAGATCCGTTGCCCTGAGCCGATCAAGGCCTGCATACTCTATTACAAGTGCTCCAAAGAGTATAGCATCCACTAACTGTGTATCATCACCTACTTCAAATTTAATACATGCTGACTTTACAGGATCAATTTGTTTTTCAGCAAACATCCATATGTCAAATAGTATATCTTCTTCAGTAAACTCACGATCTTCTAACGAAAACTCGTCTAATAAACCATTGTTGATCCTGCTGATCACTCTTTCAGCTATATCAGAAGGTAAAGGAAAGTTATCAAAATGATTTTCATCGCAGGGTGGATCAGCTAAAGCTAAGTCAAGAATAAATCTCTCTGTCGAAGCCACCATTTCTGCTTCTAAGTCTGCCACTATGTTAGCATTTATGTCATCCACTATGTCAGCCTCTATATCTGACTCTATGTCATTATCTATATCTGACTCTATTTCAACTACTATATCTGACTCTATGTCTTCGTCAGCTTCTAAGTCAGCTTCTAAGTCAGCTTCTAAGTCAACTTCTAAGTCAACTTCTAAGTCAGCTGCAAAGCCTGATTCTGTCGAATCCCTTCGATCATCCATTTCTTCTATTAAGATTTTATCGTTAGACATATCTATTTTCGTCTTTAAAACCATCTTATCTATTACATCAATTCGATAATAAGTCTTAAACTTTTTGATTTTTATCTTAATCTCTGAGGTAATAATTGGTGTACCTAGAATCTCCTTTGAGATTTCATTAAAATGGCTAATAATATTTTCAACATCGCTATCAGTCTTTTCTTCAATGATTTTTGACTTATGAGAACCAAAATTAACTTTATCTGTTTTCAATTTTATCTCTTCGTCTATTAGTGCTTTAAGTCTTCTAAAGATTTCAATCTTCATTTGTTTCTTTTCAATTAACTTCTCAACATCTATTGGTGCAGATATTTCGATTTCGTATGGTATCAATTGACTGCCTTCTTCTGTCAAATACCTTCGATCTGCAGCGCAGCTGTCTGCAATACTAACAATCTTATAAGTTTCTTCTGACTCATGTATAGTTTTCTCACACACAATCGTATAAGTTTCTTCTATCACAATCGTGCTAGTACCCTCACTCACAATCGTACTAGTATCCTCACACACAATAGTATAATGCATTCGATCACTCTCAGATTTTGGTATTTTGTAATGCCCATAAGACAACTGATTGATTCCATCGTCACAAATCCACTTCTTCGTATCCATTGGGCTTATTGAAATCTTATTAATATGCTTCATGAAAATCTGATGCTTACATGATCTTAACTGCTTCATTGCATGCCGAAAGACATTGTTTTCCATTAACGAATCTAAATACATCTCATGACGGATATCCTTTTTAAGTGTCACTTTAGACACCCCCTTTGCCTTTTTTACTAATTGTGAGTCTTGTCCAATGATTGAATACATCTTTGAACGTAATCCAATATATTCAGCAATAGGTTTTCCTGATGTCTCATCTTTCATTTTCCCTAGTACCTTTTTATTATTCTCATTGTAGAGATAATGATCCCTAGGGTAAACCGATGTGTCATAAAGGTCAGCTTGGTCAGAAATGTCTCTATAAATTTCTTCCGTCTTAACTTCTACTAATAAGCTATCCGTATCTGTATAGAGAAGATTGATATTGTCGCCATATCTTTGCTTTAGTGTATCATAATAAAATTCATACATTAACAATTTAGAAAATTCTAGTACGCTAAACCCAACATAAATAGGCTTATCTAGTGTGACTTTTTCTTTATTCATTAGAAATCCTGCAAGGTTGTCATTGAATATCACAATATTCTTTAACGCGGGGCTAGCAGAAAGACGACGAATCTTTTCCTCTTCATCTGCCTTCACAAGTTTGAAATTGATTCTCTTCCTCAAGTTCTCCATGGTTTTCCCATAAACCGAATTGTTCATCAATTTATAAAGGTTTTTTTCGAAAGCTGATTTTGAACTCTTGCGTAATTCAGTATTCTTTCTAATATATGGCTCCATCCATGCTTCCTGTTTGAATTTTAGAACTCTATGAATCTTTTTCAATTTTAGACCGAGTCTTACATAGAGTTTAAGATTTCGATAATGGAGAATGTACTTTTCTTTGTCCATAAGATTAGGAATAAGCTTTCTTGTCTTATCAACATTTGAGTTACCTAATAGCTTCTTCTGATAGGGTGAAAGAAGTTCATACTTAATAGACATAGTTTCAGGGGCTAAAGGATAACTATTGTGTAAGTCATGTATCTCTTCTGGGTACTGAAGGTCTACTTCTAAGAAGTAACCAGTTTCTGAATCATCTGGAACCTCAAGGAAATCTATATTTGAAAAAGAGTCTTGATCTAGCCACTCAAATTCGCCAGTAGGTAATTTTTGACTCATCGCCCACCCATATAGGTTATTAGCGTCAAGATACATTAACCATGTAGTTGGTAGGTTAGGATCATAGTCAGTTATCATAGGGTTATTTGCCTTTGCATAACGCTTTGATACCATAGAGATTCCTCCTCTAGTACCTCTTTCGACAAATAAGTACATATCGTAGTCAGTAAGCCTCTCTAGCTTTACTTTAGTTTGGAGAAGTAATGCATCCCATGACAGCCCAGGACTAGTAAAATATCGTGCTGGATCAAGATCGTAAGTCTTTTTAGAGACCTCTCTGTATTTCTCAAAGATATCAGCGAGTAGAAGAACATCTGTTAAACAATACAAATCTGAGTATTCCCCCATATTCTTACAATTGAATACTTTATAAACTTCTTTAGCGTGCTCATAGTCTTCATCTGTAATATCTTCTCTTCTCAATTGGTTATAAAACTCTTCTTTACTTGGTAGTGGTTCATTGTACTTCTCGAAAGAATCAATGTAGTCATATGGGAAAACTCCCTTTCTTGTTAGAAGCTTAACTTTCGACGTCCAGTTATCATATTGCTTCTTGTAATTTCCAAATCCTTTTAGAATTGGAAAATCTTCATTACTCTTTGCAAGTTGATCTAAACTCGATAGCAGAAATTGAAAGGAATCAATAAACTGAAGGTTACCTATTGAGAAACTAATATAACGCTCACTGTTATTAGCTAGGCAACTAATTTTACCTTCTACAGTATGTGCTTCTTGAATAATCAAGTGAGCATCATAGCCTCTAAGGTTGTGTATGATAACTGGAATCTTAATATTCTCTGGACTAATTTTCCGTAGCAGATTACATTTTGAATGCGCTGCGCCCCGATAATAACCAGTTATGTGATCGTGGTCTCTAACTTTTTGACTTCGATCTTCAAATTCTTTACCACAAATGTGACACTCTCTAGCTCTTTCAAACTGGTTTTTCTCCTTAAGAGAAATCGTCATTGGCTTTTTATCTTCTAATTCCTTTCTTATTTCCTTTTCAGTTTCTGTTATTTTCTGAAGAAACTTAGATGCAGCATTTGGTCCTCTATATTCCACTGGATCATATACCTTACCATCTGACCTTACTACAACAAAGCAGAAAGCACTTGCTTCATGCTTTTGTACGTCTGTAGTATTTGATGAAATATCTGATGGAATTACATGGGATACTTTCAAGTTAACACATTCAAAATCTGCGTAAATTACAAAAGGCATCTTCATTTTTCTACCATCACCCGTAAACTCTAAGATTTTAAACTTTTCTAAAGGCATTTCAACGGCAACGTGGTGACCATTAATTCCCCAGCATATTTCACGATGTCTTTCAAGTTCTTCTTCAGATCCATAATTAGAAGATATACACATATCGCAGAAATAACGTCTTCTATGGTCTTTAGATGGGTTTGTAAGAAATCTATCTAAATTCTTTATCCATGTGTAATGTTGTTTACCAGTCTCTTCGTCTTCTATTAGTAGAAGATTGATTCTCCTAAATTCATTACTTCGACCTGAAATAAAGTAAATTCTATATTCTTTCTTATCTGTTACTCCGTAAACATTAAATGCTAGATTTAACTTCTTTTCAATCTTTTTCATATCACCAATGGAAACTGGGAACTGAATTCCTGTGAAATCTAGACCATCTTCATCATCTGTTGGATAACTCGACACCCTATCAGAATGATCTTTAGCTGGAAATAGGGCGGACTTTAATGCCCACCTGAAACATTTATTATCTGAATTCTTTACGTTAATCACAGCTTTCTTAGAAGCTATCCATTTAGGAGTCTTAACGTAAGATCCTCCTTTTCCAGGCTCATACTTAATAGTTTTCAAGAATACTTCGCCAACGCTATCAAACATCCATCCGGAACCAGAACTAGTAAAAGAATCAATGTTTGAATTAAGTTGATTTATTGAGTCTTCTACTAAAGGTCTAACTTCTTGTGGTATCAAAAGTCCTCTATAACTGCTTGCGAAATGTGGAAACACATATTCTATCTCACCGTCTATATTTTCTTTTTCAAAGGATGGATTTATTGAAATTTGAAACTTAATAGCTCCAATCGCCATCACTTCGTCAAGAAGAGTTTTATAAATAGCAGACTTAGTCATATCTATCATTGTTCCCATATTTGTTTTTCCAGTTTCCATCTTAAATGTACGATGGTGCTCTCCAAACTTATAAGGTTGTCTGACAAATTTTGCATCTCCTTTCTTTATTTCCTCTTCTAATTCCTTTCTTCCAGTTTCAGAAGCTTTTTCTTTCACTTTCTTTCCAATTTGTTCCTTCAAGTAGTCTTCAAGTTTTTTAACATCTGAATCTTCTTCTATCGCAAGTCTACGATCTTCCGTCTGCAGCGATGCTGTCGAAGTTGATGCTTTTGATTCTTTAACTTCAACATCTTTTATCTTGCTTGGAATTATTTTCTTTACAAAACTCTTGACAAATGATCCCTTCTTTGCTCTCCTTGCTTCTCTCTTTGGTCTAGGCGGTCTAACAGGTGGTAAATCTTCTTCTTCTGTCGAAGTCTTTCGATCTGTCGAAGTCTTTCGATCTTCTTCAGTATCCTTACCTGCACCAGTAATCTTTGACTGCAGTTTGAAGGACTTGGGAGTTATTAATGTATACTTCTTATTAATCTTTGGTGGAGGTGGTCTTGGTGGTGGAACAGGTTTAACTGTGTCTCTAAGCTCAGCTGGTGGTGGTATAATAGTTTCATTAGTATTAAATATTGTTCTAGGCTTTGGAACTGGACGTGGTTTCGAACATCTTCTATCGACTTCTGGCCAAGACGGAGGCTTAGTTGGCTTTTCATAATTCTTAACCTCCTCTACAAGATTGTTAAATTTTTCAATAACCTTATTAGCCTTAGCTTTGAAATCATAGCTTTTAAATCTATCTGCTGCTTTAGCAGCTTGCGCTTTAAATTTGCTAAACATTTTCATATGATTTTAAGTAAGTGATAGGTATATCTATCTAACTGAAAACTTTAGCAATATATGAAAACACAATTTTTTCTCTAACAGGAAAATTATATGCTATAGATTAGTTTTTGTCTAATGCGTTGCAATATGCCCACTTTTTGCAGTGAAGCTGTCGAAACAGTCGCACTTCGATGGATATATACAAGAAAATTTTTTTATCTAAATGAAAAATTAATTAATTAATTATTGCTGAACTAAAGTTGAGACTAGTGAAAATATTAAAAAACTTAATAGGAATCTGAATTCAGACGGGAAAAATTATTCAGTCGGTATTTCGAAGTTGATCGTAATGTGACGGGTAGTAAAAAATAAAAAAGTTATATAAGGGTTAATTTCTAGATATTTTAAAATTTTCTAAATCAAATTTTTCTACCATTTTTTAATTTTTCGTAAAATCACCTGGTCCAGAATGTAGAAATAGTATACTACTTTTAGCGTCATGGCAACATGACGTCACACTTAAGGACTATTGAAGAAAAAACGAAATATGAGCAAGATAACGGAAAAACGCCGGAAACGCCTCGTACCACAAATATATTCAGTACGACTGACAAACCACCATTGTGTTTTGAGTGAGTAGCCTTCAGGGCTCAAATTACAATGAATGTTTTTATATGTTGTATTGCTAAGTTAAATTGCAAGTTTTAGTCATTTTTCTACCAGAATAACTCTCCCAGTTATCGAGCCACAGCCTGAGTTTGTTCCTAAATTTGATCGTCGTTCTTAAAAAGTTGTTTTTTTCATTTTTTTTTTTAAAAAGCCTGTACTATAAAAAGTGACACATCGTGGCTCCAAAGCGGAAATTTCAAAAACTTTTGTGGTAAATTAAACGCCTTATAATGAATATTCAATCACCTCTAAACAGCAAAGAACACAAACTAAATAAGAGTTGTTATTTTGAAAATGTTTTCTTTTAGGAAAAGTGAGCTTGACCAGCAAACTAGAGCTATCTATGTTAAATTTTTGACAGTTCCTGTGTACTACAACACAAGGCATCCAAAAAATTACTCGGTTGTTAGTTGTACCTATCGTATCAAACCAAAAATGAACAAAAGACTAGTTATCTTTTCTAACAGCACTTAGGTGAAAAACGGCGAATTATTTACCGTGAGACATTGATATTTAAGAGAGTAAATTTTTACCAATACAACTCGCAGAGTACAACTTGATTTCACCAGATCAGATAACACTCTCCAACATATTATGATTCTGGAGTGGTTCACTTCTTATACATGAACCTTATTTGGTATTATTATGCATTGAAGTTACTATCGAAATTCTGATTGGCTACAAGCACTCAGCTAAATCCTGCAGGCGTGGTTTCCGTTGCGTCATACCTACAGACAATACATTTATCACTGCAGATGAGACGCCATACCTACAGACAATACATTTATCACTGCAGATGAGACGTCATACCTACAGACAATAGACTTAACACTGCATGCAGATGAGACGTCATAGCTACAGACAATAGATTTAACACTGCATGCAGATTAGACGTGTCATATTTACAGAAAAAGATTTTCAAACGAACGGTTTTTTGTTGGTTTTTCATGGCAAAGTCGATGAAAAGGTTTTCCTCTTTATCGGAAGAGGATTTGGAAAGCTTTGTCGACAGTAAAGATTCAACTGAACACAAACAAAAACACTGAGCCCATCATAATAGTTTTTATTAAGTATTTAAAAAATAACAAAACGAACTTCAAACAAGAGAAGCGCTCGCAAGCATTTTGAATTATTTTTAAAGCCGGCATTTTGTAAAAATGTTATAAAAACTCCGCATGAAAATGGCGTTTTTAGTGACTGTAATCAAGAAAATCTCCAACACAAAGTTCATTTTTAAGTTATGCTCTATTGTGAATTGCTCTGTTTTAAGCCTCCCAGAATTAACTCTCAACACTGAATAATAATTCTCACTTCTTTGATGGTGATCTTAGGAGATCTAACATCCCGAATGCTAAATGCTACAATTTTCACTTTATTTATACAAGTTTTACGATTACAATGGTGCCAGAAATAGTATCGTGACATAATGTGATTAAAATAAGGTTTTGCTTACTCATGCTGATGACAAAGGCGTAACTGATAACTTGACCCCCTTTGCGTCACCCACAGTCATTCTGGTTTATTCTAGACGTTTCTTAGCGCAACTCGATTTCAAAGTTCAGTTTCTAACACTAAATAAAACATTACTCATCAAAACAAATGTTCCTAAGTTCCAGTTCCCGACACACTCCCCCATGTGATTCCGCCGGTGTCCCAGTTTTGTCTTTTCAGCTACTGGTTCACCCTCTGTTCCGACCAGCGGTCTTTCCTTTGTCTTGATTCTTGCAT
>JAOCPT020491624.1:0-12542 GCA_026546935.2 Palythoa grandiflora
AACGCTTGTTAAAATATAAGTTATCTTTTACGTTTTAAACTATACAAAATCAAAGAGGAGTACATTTTTTTGAGCCATCCGGTATATAGGGCGGGTATTTCATAAAGGGTGGGCATGAGGTCTCTATACTTCATGCATGACGACTCAATAGAATTATCATCAAACTTCAACTTCCTGGTAAGTCTAGTTTAATTCTCAATTCTATTTCGTCACCATTCAGTACAAAGATCCCATGAGAAGTTGACACTTATAGCCTGCTCGCCGAGACGAAACACGTTGAAAAGCGATGCTGGGCGCGTGTTTTCCCGCCTGCGTACAACTGAACTTGTCTCCGCGCAGCAAAGTAAGCTGTTGCAAGTTGTAAAAGTTTGTTGTGGAAAGTAGAAGGTCGATCTATATTTTGCAACAAAAGTTGTAGATGCTGCGCTTATATACTGCCGGAGCCTTTGTCTCACAGCAATATGGCGTCGGCGAGCAGTCATCAGGCCGTGATTAGCTGATTTCAGAAGTCATGATTCACTTATAACTGCAGCATATTATTTTTGCTGCAAGACAGGTTTGTGCGCGTGTGGAAAAATGCGCAGTATCGCTTTTTAACAAGTTTCGTAGCAATGTTGCGAGACAAGTTGAAGGACTTGTTGCTCGTATTTACGTAACTTAAACCAGTATAACCGACACAACAAATTCACCATCAAACTTAACAATGGGACTGGATTTCCTTTTCTGAACATTTTGAATGTCGCTGTAAGTGATAGTTAAATCACTACATCATTTTATAGAAAACCATTACTTTTAGACCGCTAGTTGATTTTTTTTTATCAAACACTAGTTTTTGCATAACTGTGTTCCCTCCAATCAAGGGAAAAAGCATCAATGGCAGTTGCTTCTGGGTCAGGTTGTCAGGACACGAAAGGTTTCAACTGGTAATTTATTCTGGAAGCAACTGAAATCTATTGATGGTGTGCTCCAAAGAAGTATTATATATTGAAAAAGCTTTGGATTAAGTTTCCACTCAATATGAGCTCACTTTTCCATGGAGTTCTTATATGTTAGGATATTGTATTAAGTTAGTCTTTAGGTTTTCGCGTGGATAAAACATGATAAAAGAGATAAAAATCTATAAAACACTTTACGGTTTTCACGCGGTAAAAAAAGTTAAAAATACATTTACGTTTCGCCTTCTCTGATGAAGTCTTACACCCGAGAAGGCGATTCGTAAATGTATTTTTAACTTTTTTTACCGCGTGAAAACCGTAAAGCGGTTTATAGATTTTTATCTCTTTTATCGTATTTTAAGTTGCTTCCCTGCTACATGTGAAGCAGTAAACCATATTCTGTGTTCTGCACACATCAAGACGCTTCACTCGTCTCTTTTCCTTTTAAGAGACAAGAACATTTCGCTATCAATACTACTTTTCCAGAGGGCCATCTTGTATCTATCTTGAAGTTTCAACTCCCGTGTTGAAAAAACAGTACTGTGCATGCGTTGCAAATTTGTGATACAAAAAATAGATAAAAACTGAGCCCATCCCTTTACTCGTTGCACGAGTAAAAAGTGTACCGACACAGAAAAAAAATGATTTTAATCTATTCACTGGGAAAGTCAAATTTCCATCTTCTAATTCAGTTGTATCTTTAATCGTAAATTGCATCAAATGAATCATATCTAGGTGAAATAGATTTCAGTTATATAGTTAATGCCAACGGTGTTTTGATTTTTCAGAAGCCGCTTTGCCGACCGCTTACTACCAAGTGGCGGGAAAAGTTCGCGCCAAAAGTCACCTCTTATGTGACGTGCGCACAGGAGTTTCCCCCTTAACACGTGACGGGAAAAAGATGAATGCAGCGCCAGCCAATGAAACAGTTCGTCAAAGGCAAAGGCGATGTAAAGATGAAATTAAAAAGTCTTTGATCTTTATAACACCACACAGCTGGCTGGCGGACCAATTGTTCAAGACTCTAAATACCGATTCCCCAAGGTTTGCAAGCAACTGGAAAAATTTGGTAAGTGATCCGGTTTTCTTCCTTATTTTGAAGATCTTTGTAATAAACTTTGTAAACTTTTGTCTATCAAGTTTACAAATAGACCTCAACAAGGTTTGTGAGGTAAACGTTTGTATAGAAATCCATTGTTAAATAACAATAATAAAGCTCTAGCTTTAAAAAAGTTATGATTTGTAAACTTTAAACAGTTTGAGGCCTGTCCACACGTATCCGGATATGTTTTTGAAAAAGGAGATTTTTTTCTCCGTTTTCAAAAAACCACGCGTCCACACGTGGTTTCAAATCGTATTCGCCCGTCCACACGAATACGCTCAAGTCAGGTAAATACGCTAGCTCTCTCTATAGAGCTATAGTAACCGATACAGCATAGCGCGGGAAGGACTGGATCTTAAGTATGACGTCATCGTATTCGGAAACCTCCGTTCGCCCGTCCACACGAATACGATAAATCTCCGTTTTCAAAAATCTCCACTCTGGAGAGCGTTTTATTTCGAAAACCTCTGTTTTTAGTGATCGGAAACGCCGTATACGTGTGGACGGAAGGCTAAAACGGAGAAAAAAATCTCCGTTTTCAAAAATATCCGGATACGTGTGGACGGGGCCTCAGTGAGACAAAGGAATTCATGCCAAAATTTGAGGCATATGGCGGAACCAAAAAGCGTACCAGTATTGTTTCGAATTTTACATAAATTTCTCTGTAATTTCTTGCTTAGCGTCCCCGCCCGACCTTAGAAATGCTTCCAACCTCGTTTTTTATTATTTATTTTGTTGTGTATATATTTTTTTTAAAAGTGAAAATTTTAAATATCTTCTTGTGATAGCTATATTGTCAGTTCTTGATTGGAAATTTTGACAACCAACCTGTTCAAGATTGCGAGAAACCTCGCGCGTTTTTATTCTTTAAAGTTGGGAAGTGCAAATTACGTGCTATAAAGTCTTGGCTGTTTTTTGTTGCAAAGAACGCCAACCAATTACTCCGACAGTCAAAAGACAAAGCCAAGCGTGTTCGGCATTTATAACTTTCGACGTTTGCAGTTTTTTTAACAACATAACTGTAGACAAACAAAATTATCCAGTTATACCTGTACACAATATTGAATTGAAAGAATCGAGCTCAATTCGTTTGCCCGTAAAGGTCACCTGTTTTTTTTACATCTCCCGTTTTCCCCGTCACAGACGAGCGCATTCTCTGATGACTCGACAACTTTGAATTTTTAACCCAGTGTATCAACTAACTGCGAAAATATTTCCCTAATAAAATGAAACAAAAAAGTCGCTGTGACAAGAGCAAGTTGCCAGAAAATAGCTTATGTCAGAAAAGATTATTGTCCAGGAGGAGAGATCAAACTTTCTATTTTATATAAGGCCTTATTAGGTTTTCCTCCCTCAACAAAATCGACTCTCAGCTTATTCCATATGGTTGTGGTGCTGTGCTCCCTGTGGGTCGAAAAGCGACTGCAGTTGTGTGTTTGTAACCCTTGTCTGTGTGTGATGCGTGCGCCTTTAAAGTATACTTGCCGGCCAACTTCTTTGGGCCACGGCCTTGTGATTCAGTTCGTGACTGCAAGAAAAACGAGTAGCAAAATTTGGCAAGGTTTATTTATTATTTGGCGGAAAAGAAGGTCACAAAAATGTTCAACACTCTGCTGAGCAGGGGTTTGAACCCGTGACCTTGTGATTAGAAGGCAGAGATCTTACCACTTCGCTAACCACGCCGCCGTTCCGCCAAAGTTGACTCAGCTTTCCATCCTCCCGAGGTCGGTGAAATGAGTACCAACTTCTGCTAGGGGCTAACCTGTGATGTATTAGTGTCCCGTCCAGGGGGAGTCAATGACTCTCATCCGCTTAACACAATCTACAGAAACCGGAGATAAGCACCGGCTCCAATAGGCCATTTTGGCTTGTAAAAGGATTTAGCTTATTTATTATTTAGGCGCGATATTTTCGATAGCCTTTTGGTCATTTATTTACATTTTTCTGATATGGTGCTGGGTGGATGGGTGGATGGAAGTGGATTTCCAACTTGACAACCCGGGCCGGTGATAAACTTTAGAAATTTTACTCTAGATTCGGTGTTTATCTTTTGTTTCTGTAGCGGATGAGGGTTTTTGGTCTCTTTGTGGCAGAATCTTCTATGCGCTAGGTAAAACGACACAAAGATAATAATTGATCAGATATATTACTTTATTGAATGCGTTCAATTATAAATCAAAGTTTTTTTTAAACAAAATAAAAACCTACATTAAATACTATAATGCAAATAGCATAGTATTTTTAATTTCTGTATAATTTTTTAATAAAGTTTTCTTGTTGAGCACACCCTTCCCAGATTATACTTTGATTACAATATTGAGAATAACAAAATAATCAAAATAGTCCTATAAAAACCAATTCTTAAACTTAAGCCCGCTACACACTATAGCCCACTTTTTGTCTATGACAATTTGTAGGGTACAAGGTTTGCCACACTAGCCGATTTTTTGACAGGTTAGCGGAGCATGATTGCTTTCTTCTGAAACAATTTCCTCTCAGATATTGCCGGTGATAAGTCGAACCATCTGCAGTGGCAGAAGAAAAATCTCGTCTGAATCTCCTGCATAAAACACTACATGGAATGGCAGCCATCAATATCCCACCATACGTCCAGCACAAACCTGTTCAGAAAACCAGGAAATCACACCCACTGAAACTCCTCCCCCTGCAATCTAACTGTGATACTTATAAATTCAGTTTCTGGCCCAGAACTATCAAAGACTGGAATGCTCTTCCAAATGAAATGCTCAATATAACCGATTCAAACCGCTTCAAATCTTCCCTCATGTAAATTCAGTGCCAGCCGACCACTTGCATAACGTCCCTGAGGGATTTTGCAAGATAACTGATGTAGATGTTAATCATGATGCACTATACAGCGGTTTACTAATTGGCGACAAAGGGCTGAGTAGTTTATACATGTGCATGCCAAAGGAAGCAAAACTAGAAAACTGGGGAATCAATAGACCTACTGGGATTGCCTCAATGCAGACATTCTTACAGCCCTGATACGCGTTTAAGGAAAAAATAAAGATTTTTAATGAAAAAGACACGAAAGAAAGTTAAGTTTACACATGATTCATCTTATTTCCCAAGAGGGCTGTGTTGGGAAAACACAGAAGCAGTTCGAGGTTTATTAATTGTTTTGAGGTTTACCGTTTTCTTTTTTTTTTTTTGCATTCAATTTTTTTGTGCTGAATGCGTAGCTTTCGTTCATGTAGCCATGCACCTGCTAAGCAATATAGTCTGCATGCGAAGACTCGGGTTTACAACAGCAATGTTAAGTCAGTCCTGCAATATAGCTCAGAATGTTGGGGGTGGTGAAGAGCGACATCAGGAAGTTAAGACATCTTCCATAATAGATGTCTGAGGACGAAAGATTTGCGGCATATTTTGGCCTACAGACACAGTCATTCCAAAAGCTAACCAAAAAGGACTCGCAGTAGTCGCGTATTAGGTCTCGTTAATATTATAACAGATAGGTTTTCATGTCGGTACAGTGTGAACATGGAGCGGAGCGAAATCGTTACCACTCAATTATACTTGTTTCCACTGCACCGAAACGATCCAGGCTACACTCGGTCAGCTATACGCTTTTTTTATAAGAACAATTTCATAAGAACGAGGCTCAACATCGTAAATTTATAAAGTTACAGCAATTTTCGGCTTCTATTTTCATCCAAAACTTCAATTAAGGAAAAACAAGCCTGTCATTGTCAGAGCTTGTTTAGAACTTTTTAGAACCTTCCAGATGTTTGAGGTCTTTTAAATCCTAAAATATAATTTTTTTGAAAAGGGGTCTGGAATTTTAATTTTAGTTTTTTTCTGACCCTACAAACCTTGTATATTCATCTCCAAAGTTAACACTTTATTACATTGAGTGTTTTACTGGAAAATACGCCACTCGTACTAGTGACATACATATCCTCACTAGCGAAGACGTCATTCCTTTGTTTTTCTGAAAATTTTCAAGAAGCGGTTTTAATATTTACGAGGCTTTCGTAGATTTTCGGAAGCTGTTGGATAGTTCCGATGATTCCCTAAGATTTTACGAAAACGTAGGCATCGCTTGACTGTGAAGATTTTGTATAATAAAAAGAAAATAACATAGCCCCGTGGGGATATCTAGGTAATAAAAAGAAAATTACACGCTGGCTTGAACAAATGAAGTTTATCTTCCCGTTGAAAAAAGATTTCACTCGTTCGCTGCGCTCACTTGTGAAACATTTTTTCCACTCGAAGATAAACTTTATATGTTCGCGCCACCGTGTAATATCCTCAATATATTGGCCACTAAGGCCGTATGAAGAGCGGGCTTAACTCCTTGCACTGATGTAGATACTTCAATTGAAATCACCGTTAGATTTAACTATGGAAAAGTGTTTAGTTACAATCAATGGATACTATTTTCCGTCATATGTCAAGCCCAGAAAATTCAGTTATTCCAGGCGTTTCCTTTGTTTCACAAAGTTTTGCCAGAAATTGTTTGGATTTCTAGACTTTTGTACGAACGGTTTATTCAAGTGATGATGTATACCTAAGAAAGTTCATTTGCGTCCCTACAACGATAGTGACGGCATGTCTTCAGACTTCTCATCAGATGGAAAGAGAATTATTTTTGCTGTTGCTCAAAAACATTGTTTTCAACAGTGTTAGGGGAAAATTGATTGAGGAAGGCAAACTTTTCCCCAAGAAATGAGCTTCTTTGTGCAGTGGGATTTATTAGCCTGTCTTTTTATTATTGTTATTAAAATAAGGACGAAAATACGGAAAACATAATTTTATTCTTTGCAGTCTTAAATTAAGTTATTATTTGTCATTAATAACAGTAATAATTATTAATTTCTGGCAATTGTCAACACTGTTCTATTTTCTTCTGATAGCAATCCATGAAATACTACCACTCCATGAAATCCTTGACATTTACAAATCCATAATCTCTACTTCAAAAACTAAAAAAATCTGGGTCCATTCACCTAAACTATCCCAGAAATCAATGCGGCAAATGGTAATCGCTTATTGTGTTGTTTACAAAAATGACGTAAAATAAAAAAGTAAATACCTTATTCATAATTGGCAGCGACTTTGATATTCATTTGTCTACATTCAAATTAACCCAACCAGCCTCGTTCGTGGCCTAAATTTTTAAAAGAAATGTTAACCAAAACGAGGCTTGTTGGGATAATTTAAATAAAAGAATATTAAAATTGCCGCCATTTATGAAGATCTATGGTACGTGTAATGTGTCTAAAGAACCGTGTGCAGTCCTTTGTCACACTTTAGCCATCTTGGAGTGAAACCGAGGTTGGACGAGAAAAATAGAAAAAAGATGGCGTCATGTAGCTTCTTGGTCAAAATCGTTGAAATATCTACCAATAATTGGTCTGGATTTTGCTGAAAACTGGGCAAACGCCAGAGCTAAAGTTTCACAAAAGGTTTGGTTTGCCCTCCCAGCCTCATTTTCAATCCAAGATGGCGGAAATGTTGAGTCTGGTTTGCCCTCCCAGCCTCATTTTCAATCCAAGATGGCGGAAGTGTTGAGTCTGGTTTGCCCTCCCAGCCTCATTTTCAATCCAAGATGGCGGAGGTGTCGAGTATGGTTTGCCCTCCCAGTCTCATTTTCAATCCAAGATGGCGGAAGTGTCGAGTCTGGTTTACCCTCCCAGCCTCATTTTCAATCCAAGATGGCGGAAGTGTCGAGTCTGGTTTGCCCTCCCAGCCTCATTTTCAATCCAAGATGGCGGAAGTGTTGAGTTACGTTTGCCCGTCCAGCCTCGTTTTAAATCCAAGATGGTGGAAGTGTTGAGTTACGTTTGCCCATCCAGCCTCGTTTTCAATCCAAGATTGCGTAATCGTGACAAAGGTCTATTCGGTAATGTGTAAAGCGTACATTGTGTAAACATAAGCAATAGCATTGAATTCTGGGATTGTTTGGGTAACCAGACCCAGTTCTTTTGAAGTTTCTGGGCTGGTGAATGATTGTGAGACCCTGTTACCGTTTTTAGAGAAGAGGCGCGAAGTAAGAACCAATTATTATGGATTATTTGTGTTGCGTTTAAAATTACCGATTGTTATTTAGTTTTATTTTAAAGAAATTTTTGTTTATTGAATTGGGTTATATATTATTTTCAAAATCTGACCAGGATTATGGTTTATTCAGAACTCCCCTTCCCCGCAACAGGGCCTCGCTTTTCCATCACTGTAGGATTGTCACTCTTGTACTGGACCAAGTTCATGATCAACCTCCTGACTTTGGCTAACTGCAAACGTTGGAGATGTTGAGAGCAACGGAGTCTCTCCCTCGCATGTTGCCATGACGACTCCACTATCAATTGGTACCACACTGACGTTTCCGATGGCTGAGTGACCATTCTCATCGAGACCCAAATGAGCATCATTACCAGGTATTACATTAACTGAGGAATGAGCATCAGCGCTAGATATAATACCAACTGATGAATGGTCATCATCACCAGAAATAATACTAACTGATGATGATACAGGGAGTTGTATATTATCGCTGGATGAGATCGGAGAAGGAAGTTCACACGACTCTTCGACTGATGATTGTAAGATTTGATCAGGTAGGCCAACATTTGAAATGACGTCATTACTTGACAAAACAGAAACGTGATTTCCTCCGTGTATTGTGCTGGATTTCAGATGACTGACTGTGTTTGACAGACAAAAACTCACTGCTGGTAACACGGAGGCCATATGAGGGATACTGGAAACATTCATGGCACCGACTGTGTTAGTGTCACCTGAGTGGATAGTGTCGGACATACTGCTGGCAGTGCCGTGTCTAGTGTCTGTACGTCCAGAGACTAGTATGTTTGAGTCTGTCTTTAGTTGATGGGATGAGGTGTCTGTCTGTAAACTTGACACACAGCTGTTCAACTGGTCGTTGTGATCTGGCACCGAGACAGAGGTCCGTGAAACAACTGTTACTGCAGGAAGAACAGAACCGTTTAGACCATCAACCATTTCTTGTTGCTCTGTTGATGTAAAAAAGGGAAAATATTTCAGTAGTGTATTGTAACTTGTCATGAGTACTACAGGACTAATATGACTAATATCATGGCCGACAGATATATCCTGCAATTTCCCTCAGTTGGTTTCTTGAATCCTTCTTGGAACTGTCCTGGTAGATTTCCTAGTGTTTACACTACTTAGGCGAGCCTGGGGTTATTTCAAATTCATCTTTTAATATACTGTCACCGCCAGGTAACGAACAAGAATTTTAGCCTTCCCAAAACAATAAATACGAGCAAACCACCCTATGCTACAAACAGCAATATTTCACTGAGTCCAGCGTTTGTATAGAAGGTTGCAAACAAAAGTCAAGGGCATTTCCAGGACAGTTTAATAAATTTCCAGGACATAATTTCATTATTTTTGGGAGATTTCGTCCGAAAACTTCACCAATTTCTATTTAGTTGTGCATGGATAGACATAGTACCCAAGTCTCGGTAAGGTTTCTTTAAATTTTTCAGGACTTTTCCTGGCCTGGATTTTATATTCTTAAATTCAAAACTTTTCCAGGATTTTACAGGACGTGAAAATCAAGGAAAGTTGGTACTTTTAGCAAAGCTCTAAATTTATATAAATACCTACAGTTGACACGAGTATACAGCACATGTCACAACTGGTTTACCAGTGTTGGTAAGGTACACGTCAGCATAGCGGGGAGATTCGATTATAAAGGTTTCACCTTTAGCACCATGGCGGGAAACGAAACGATGAGTAGACGAAAGAATAAATTTTTGTCGCCAGGAGCTTTCAAAAAGGTTTGATTTCATAATGTATTCTGCAATGAAATTCCTAACAAAATAAAATCTTGTACAAACAAAGGGCTCAAAAACCTTATTATCACTAAAATTTAAGTAAATAATCATGTAAGAGCGACTGTAGCCGTTTTTGCAAACAGTGATATACATGGTAATCAAACGTTTCTGCAGTGAGGCACCTGTTTCATAAGCTGATTCTTGTTGGATCAAGCCCGCGCCTGTTAAATCGCCTGCTGACTCCTGTGTCACAATCTCCCCTGGTGAAAGGCCACTCGGACCGATTTCTGTCTCATTGAGGTGGTGTGTGTCAACATGTGACTGGGTGATGGGACCAGAGATATCTGTCTGGACAATAGCCTGGCTCAACTCAGGGTTTTCTGTAGGTAGAGTTTGCACTGCATGGTGGGCTTGCAATACTGTAACGACGCTTGCTGTGGAGATTTGAACCTACAGAATCACAAAAAACTTAAGCCACTGTAACACGTTGAAACTTTTAGCTCAAATTTGTGTGCAACAATAATGCGAAACAAGTTTCACCAGGGGTTGAACCGTGTAACATAGTCGGTTTCGTGAAACTTTTTTGAATTTCCGTTGCGAGACAGGTTTCATGAAAAGTAGAACCGCCTCCTACTTTTGCAACAGTTACAACGATCGCTCTGGCGAAAAAAAACAAACAAAAGTTTCACCGTGTAACATCGCTTGATGAAACTGGTCTTGCTCGTCGTTGCACACGAGTTTCAGCTAAGATTTTCAACGTGTAACAGCGGCTTTAAGACCAAGCAATAGCTACAATGCAAAAGGAACCGTTTTTCCATTTACAACACGTCTTTGTCGTAACACACCTTTTACCCCAAACTTCGTATTTCACTTCCCCATTGCTAATCTACCAACCTAGCTCCGTGTGAATAGAACTCACTTTACATACAAATTGATCTAACTATTTATCTGTTCTGCATCCTTGTCTGTTTGTCTATCTGTTTATTTTTCTATTAGTAATCCAAATTGCTTTACAGAACTTACTCATGTACTTGCTTATACCATGGGGAACTCAGAGCTCCGCTTTACATGGTTCGTACAGAAAATTGAAACCTTTTGTCAAGGACTTTTCAAGGACCAGATTTTTTTTCAAGGACCCTTCGTGGAATGCCATGTTTCCTGTTTAACAAAATGAACCATTCTGTACCAACCAAATTAGCAGTTTTTCAATGCCCGAAGCTTCTCTTCCAACTTGCCTAACCCATTTATACTCTTCCATAGTTAACCATTTAATATCAAAACTGCATTTTCCAGATATTTTACTGCAAAACCAACGCAGACACAACGTTTCAACTCCGTGATGTCAAGCCAGCTCCATGTGACATGCACAAGCGCATCACAAGTCATATACACAACCGCGGGTCAATCTGGTGTCGGCTCACATAGTGGCTTGTGTTTGGCTTTGCCTTTTTTACACAATTCCTTACAGTTTTCTTTTTTTTACAAAATTAAAAGGGAAGAACACTCTAACCTTCACAATACAACTTTGCTGCGACTTTTCAGATTCTATGTTGGGGAAAATTCAAGAACCTTTCAAGGATTGTTGGCAATCAAGGACTTTTTAAGGACTTACTATAAAATACAATGACTTTTCAAGACTGTGTGAACCCTGTTTTAGGCAGTGCTCAAACCTATATACTATTTTATGAAAAATCTGATCGATTTATGTAAACTGGTGGAAACCGATGTGACCCACCACAGGTATGTACCTGCTCACTCTGTATTGGTGTTCCATCTAGATTTTGAGGTTCTTGAGCAAGCTCCGTGCCAGATGCTTGTCTAACAAATTGTCCTGATGGTGACTGAATAATGGTGTATGTGTTCCCAGTTACTTGGGACGAGGGGTGCGGAACAGTCTGTATTATGTATGACTGTTGCAAATGCTGACCAGGTGAAGCTTGAAATGCATCCTGGGAAGGCAGGTTGTTGACCTGTACCACTTCAAATCTGTTCTCATTAACAAGATCATTATCGTCTCGGGCTGTGATTGTTCCATCACTGCTCACTGTTGACAGAAGAGTAGCAAAAAAGAAGACCTTCAAACTATATTATCCAAGTTTAAGTACAGAACACCAATTTAATACAACCTTGAAAACGAGTGACACAAGCCTAGCTGATTACCAAAATATAATATCGAATATACCACATACTACTTAAAATCAAGAAAAGCTTGGAACCTCCTAAAAGGGAATTGGTTTCAGGGTTTGCACACTTTTATTATTTTTCATGGAAAAGTTTCTGAATGTTCCAAGATTTTTTCAAAGGAA
This sequence comes from Palythoa grandiflora, assembly GCA_026546935.2. Lineage (NCBI taxonomy): Eukaryota > Metazoa > Cnidaria > Anthozoa > Zoantharia > Sphenopidae > Palythoa > Palythoa grandiflora. Next base: position 12,131 of record JAOCPT020491624.1, read on the forward strand.
ACTCAAAATCATACGAAATTATGTTTTTCAGTCCTCATTTCAAAGTCAATACTGTCATGATATATGTAGATGAACGAACCTAATATATAACTAAAGTAAGGCATCAATACATTATTCAAAAATGATCAATGACAAGTGAGCGGAAAATCAATAAATGAATAACAATTTTGTCAAAATTTTAAAACGTTCAAGAAATGTGTGAAGGCTTCCACTATTTGGAGCGACTCTGGAAATCTGGTTTACTAACGTAGAAGCTGGTGTCAACAATAGAGGTATTGCACTGGTCACGTGACTCAAGAACATTTCTTAAAAGAATTGATCTTTGACACTGTTATAGTATTTCTTTGATGGGTCTGCTGTCAATACCTGTTTTTAGCAACTGCATGCTGAAAAAATAGTTTTCGTTTGGATT
>JAOCPT020491692.1:0-12541 GCA_026546935.2 Palythoa grandiflora
GTATCGCTAAGTTTTAGTCAATTTTCTACCACAAAATCTTTCCTAGTTATCAAGCCTCAGCCTGAGCTTGTTCTTAAGTTGTTCTTAAATTTTGTCAAATTTGCACCTCGTTGTTCTTATAAAGTTGTTCTTATAAAGTAAATTCACTGTCTGAATATTCATATATAGAAATAAATGTCCTTCTGAGCTCAGCTGTCCGATAATCTCGAATAAGCTCTTATTTGGCCTGCGTCCATAATGGCAGGTCAGTTGGTACGATTCCGTGCAAAACCTGGCTTGTACCAAGTGATTTATTTTGATCATTTGCACAGTTTGAATTTCTCGAGTACGGCCATCTTGAAATGTGACTTGACTTAGTTGCAGCACCAAGCCCCTTCTCGTCTAATTAACAAATAGATTCCATGTTCGCGTGCGTCTGTTCAGTAATAGATCATAGATGAAGTCAAACTGTGGTATGAACAAAAAAGTGGCACACGAGACGATAGCGGAGTGTGTCAGTGATGTTGTTACCACAGTTTGACGTCCTCTATGATCTATTACTGAACAGACGCACAAAAACCAAAAATTTCCGAATACTTCCGAAGATTTCCGAAGATTTTTTAGAAAATCTTCAAATATCCAAAAATGCATAAGAAACAAACTTGAAGTAATGTAGATAAACAAATTATCATTCCCACGGCGATGATAATTTATCTACATTACTTCAAGTTTGTGTCTACTCGCCGACGCATTGAATAGTTTTTTTAAAAACTATTTATTGAATGCATAAGAAACAGTTCTTAAACATTTCGGAAGCTTGCCGATGATTTGCGTAAACTTTCGGATAGTTACGTTGATTTCCGTAGACGTAGGCATGGGATAAATTACTGAAAGTAAAAAGACATATAATGAACGAATTATTAACCATGCTTGCTCAGTCTGTATGTAAAATTATTAGACTTCAGTCTTTTTTGCAAAACCTCGGTTTGATATTTTTCCATAGAGACCTCGCACTCGGTTAATAATCCCTTATTGTTGTAATAACTCATAAAGACATAACCGTTATTTTAATAGATTTGTTTTGCACTTACTTTTCTACTTTTTTTTGTTTCTTCATTTGCCATTATAATAATCTATCTTTTTTAAGGGCCGCAAGGGACAATACTTTATAGATAATTGAGTCAACCTCGTAAAATAAAGTTTATTAAATTGTATCGTGTACATTCAAATTTTACAGATTATTGTGTCAACCTCGTAAAATAACGTTTATTGAATTGTATTGTCTACATTCAAACTTTACAGATAATTGTATCAACCTCGTAAAATAAAGTTTATTGAATTGTATTGTGTACATTCAGACTTACCAAGACTGACTAAGGCGTCAAGAATGGTTGTTTGGTTCTTGCAGCTTAGTAAATAGTCCAGAGCTGAGCGTGTGCGATTGCAAAGCTTCATGGGTTCTGTGGCGGAGGAGTTGGCTGACGCAATACGCTTGCGTGCCCGCTTCACGTCAGGACGAGTGACGCGCTTACGAACTTTGTAGCCACGCCACAAAGCCTGTTGGAAGACGAATATTGTTCAGATTCACGCATTTTTCTAAAAAAATTCAATTTAAAAAAATATTTTTTGTGGAATTTTAATTCAAACTTCCTAATCCTTGAACGCATTTTATAGATCAAGAAAGAACACAGCTACACGTGGTCGATAGCCCCAGGTTTAAGACGCCAGACGAAACGCTGACAGTTCCCCTTGAACGGAGGAATTGATCTCGAACGCCAGCTTTTCCAATTATGTTCACCTTAACCACTACCATCATCATCATCATCATCCTCCACTCCCTCCTCTTTCTGCTCCTCCTCCTCCTCATCATCATTATAATAATCACCACCATCAATCATCACCATCACCACCATCAATCATCATCATCATCATCACAACCATCAATCGTCATCATCATCACCATCACAAACATGAATAATTGTCATCATTACAACCACCAATCATCATCATCATCATTAATCATCATCATCATCACCACCATCAATCATCACCACCATCAACAACAATCATCATCATTATCACCACCATTAATCATCATCATTAATCATCATCATCATCACCATTACCACCATCAATCATCATCATCATCACCATCACCATCATCAATCATCATCACCATCATCATCATCAATTGTCATCATCACCACCACCATCAATCATCATTACCACCACCATCAACAACAATCATCATCATTATCACCACCATTAATCATCATCATTAATCATCATCATCACCATTACCACCATCAATCATCATCACCATCACCATCACCACCATCAATCATCATCACCATCATCATCATCACCATCATCATCACCATCATCAATTGTCATCATCATCATCGCCACCACCATCAATCATCATTACCACCACCATCAATCATCATTATTGTCACCACTACCATTAATCATCATCATCATCAGTACCATCAATTGTCATCATCGTCATGATCATCATCACCACCATCAATCATCATTATTATCACCACCACCACCATTAATCATTATTATCACCACCACCATTAATCATTATTATCAACACCACCATCATTATCACTCATCATCACCATCTAAATCAATCATCATTACTAGCAAAAATAGTTTTTATAAATACTAGTTTCCTAAAATGAGAAGGTTTGCCCACTACTCCCGCGCGCCCTTTCCACAGTTCTTATCAAATGTTGAACCCTTGGCTCAGGGTTTTTCCACCCACACAGAATTTTACCTGGATGGTAAGGGCGGCCTTGTGCATCTTTCGTACATATCTCCTTGCCAGCCACCCCCTGGCATATTGCTGAAGTGTAATAGCAGCACTGTGTCGAGTCTGTAGGTACTGTCGAGTGGCCCGCTGTAGAGTTACTGTGGCTTGGCGGTGGGCGAGGAACCTCTTACGTTGCAGCGCCGATCGCCACCAAATCTGTTATAATAGCATGTAACAGCAGTTACCAAACGTGAACAAATTATTTTTATAGAAATTTCAGACCTTCTAGCAGCTAATACTACAAGAATTATGGATTCATGCACTGGACTGGGTTTCCTGAAACCATTTTCAGCGACCTGATATCCGAGAATAGAAACAAATTTACCAGCAGGGTTTTTGGGAAAGGAAGTCGGGTTAAATATGTAATTTGAAAACAAACTCGTTCCCAGGACCCTTTTCTTTTCCTCCCGCCCTCCCTCTCTTGACGGGGAGAAAAAGGAAAAGAACCTGGGAACAAAATTGATTTCAAGATATTCTACTAAAAACACGAGATAAAGTTTCGATTCGCCAAAGCACTACCAAGGTTATAACATTATCGTTAATTCCGCGGGAGTACTAATTTGTAGATAGCTAAACTTTATTTTTAAAGCAGTAGTTGTGTTTTCGAACTACATATTTCCGAAACACTGGGTTATAATAAAAAATCATAATTTGCAACAAATCCATATTCTCACCTGTATAAAAACTACAGAGTTGATTTGTTGTCTAGCTTGTGCTACTGCGCATGCCTGGCGATAATACCGCTGAATTCGGATGGCAGACAAATGAAACAGAGCAGCAGCACTGAAACGCAGTAGCTGTGATTGACGCTCGGCCTTGATACGCTGTAAGGGAATCAGCCAACAGTAAATATCCTGGTTATCAACTTAAAACTCTGTCAGCTTAATTTCGATAGAACTTGAAAATATAAAGGGGGCATTATTCTGATTATAAGCTTTTTGTCGAAGACAATTAACTTTTGGAACGGTATGTCATCAAAGGTGCATCGTTCTGCTGAATTTTAAGGTTGTAGGCATGGCGGTGTGGCTGGCGCAGTGGTAAGATCTCTGCTTTCTAGCCAAAAGGTCCCGGGTTCAAATCCTGGCTCAACCGAGTGTTGAACATTTGCGTGACCTACTTTTCCGCCAAAGTTGACTCAGCTTTCCATCCTCCTGAGGTCAGTAAAATGAGTACCAGCTTCTGCTGGGAGCTAACCTGCAATGGATTAGTGTCCCGTCCAGGGGCAGTAAACGACTCTCATCCGCTTAACACTACAACAACGCTTCGCTATAGCCTCTAAGCTGGTGTTAATTAGATTCACGAAGTATGTCAGTTTTCCTCAAGTGCCATTAAAGGGCTAAATTAGACCTGTCCAGTGAAGTAAGAAAACGATCCAAAGCTTGCCTAGAACCTAATTTCAGGTTTCCGATATTTATACCTTTACTAGTAGACTTATTTTCTTTAACACGAACCTTAGGAAGGGAAACGACAGCACAGTGATCAGAAATATTCGTATGTATATATTACAAATATCAAATTATACTCACGAAACGTCCGGCCTATATCGTTTTGATAATGCGGTTAAAACTAACTTATATTTTTAAAGACGTGTTAAACATTCCTGAACGCCCTGTATACAATTGATTCTAGTGCATTGCGGATAAACTTCCAAATCAGACTGTCACAAAAACCAACAACAACAATCATTGTTTTTTCATTTAAACGATTTACTCAAAAGCACGAGCCCGCAGGCAGTAAAAGTTAATCTAGGCGGGCCTGTTAAATGACGTGTAAAGATCAAGGTTGTTTATATCATTATTATCGTTATCATTATTATATTATTATCATTTACTTAAATGTATGTATATTTATACGCAGAAAACCTTTAGTTTGACTCACCTCAACCCGAAGTCTTGAAAGAAAACCACGGATGGCTGCTTGAATGACGTGCGCGGCGCGAATACGACGAACCATCCGTCGACACTTCCATCCCTGGTAAAACGCCTGTATCGTGACGGCCGCCATCTTAGTACGCTGGAAGTTCTCACGTGCGGACCTGCTCTTTATCAACGCACGGTAATAGGCCTGGATTACCATTGCCGCCTTGGTATACCTGATGGTATGCCTGACACCCCAGCCACGGTAGAACGCCTGTATTGTGACGGCCGCCATCTTAGTATGCTGAAAATTCTCACGTGCGGACCTGCTTTTTATCAACGCACGGTAATAGGTCTGGATTACCATTGCCGCCTTTGTACGCCTGACACGCCAGCTACGGTAGAACGCCTGTATTGTGACGGCCGCCATCTTAGTACGCTGGAAGTTCTCACGTGCGGACCTGCTCTTTATCAACGCACGGTAATAGGTCTGGATTACCATTGCCGCCTCAGTACGCCTGAAATGCCAGCCACGGTAGAACGCCTGTATTGTGACAGCCGCCATCTTAATACGCTGGAAGTTCTCACATGCGGACCTACTCTTTATCAACGCACGGTAATAGGTCTGGATTACCATTGCCGCCTTGGTATGCCTGATGGTACGCCTGACACGCCAGCCATGGTAGAACGCCTGGAGCACGAAAAATAACGTAACTTTGATGAGTTCGAAAACAACTTAATATCACTTCTCGACGTACAAACATTTTAGCTTGGTTAGATTTTAACGTAGGGCATCAGTTGTCAAAACAGAGATGAAATTGGAAAGATGACAGCCCAAAAAATATTTGAACTGCCAAGTGACAGATAACTGACAGCTGAATCCGTGGTCATTTTTAGAACCACTAATCACGTACAGTTATTTACAGTTGAAAAATTCGGATGTACCACATTTAGAGACACAGTTTGCACTCCCAGAACGCTTAACTTTAAATGCATATACCATACAGAACTATAGACCACACAGCCTTACAGGCAGACAAAGTTCACTAAAAAACAACAGAAAAAAGAGCAAAACAAAGATTTTTATTATTTATTGTTTGGGAAATGCACGCAAGTGCTTCACTCACTTAATGCGAGCAACAAACTCAGACAGAGATTTATCCATGGTGCTCACTAACTGATGATAACAAAATTCCAAGAGGTTTCTAGGAGTTTTCCAGGGTAGAAAATATATTTTTCCAGGATCCAACCACGCCACCGCTTTCCAGTTGGAACAAAACAGGACCAAAATGACCTAAATCCCCAGGAAAAAATTTCTGAAATTGAGTCTACACTGATAAAATGCAAAAAGTACAATCATGAGTCAGATGCTTCTGCAGGTTTTGGTTTGTTTATAAAACTGTTGAAAATTTTTCCATAAATTCCAGGAGTTTTCCAGGAGTACATGGAAGTTATCTGTTTTTTCCAGAAGTTTTCCAGGGCCCTGGAAGAAAATTTCAAAATTCCAGGAGGTTTTTAGGAATTCCAGGAGTAATGGGAACCATGTAGCTCAGCTACGAAGCAGTTTTCGAAAGTGATTCCAAAAAAGATTTCCGCTTGCGTTTTATTCAGTTTCAAATCTCGCTGTGAACATTTACTGGTTAGATTTGTTTTCGATTGGGAAACCGATTGGAGTCATTACTCGCTCCTCCCACCTCTGCGATCTGGGCTTTAGATTTTGCAGATATAAAACCGACTGTGAGGGTTTTTCTCCGGGTACTCCGGGTTTTCTCCCACAGCAAGCTAATGACAATCGGTTGAGATGGGTTATAGCGATAGGTTATCAATTTGGGACCATGTCCTGTTTCTACATCCCTGTTATCATATCTATGTTACACCATTCCAAAACTCTTTGTGAAAAATTAAATTATAAATTTTTAAAAATTTAATTTAACTCTAGATTAACATCGGCACCATGCTTCATAAACTGCCAACTGGTCTACCTTTTGCCAGAGAGGGTTCTTCGTCGAGCCTTATAACCTGTGCTCAAAGATACAAACTCTTTTATATTCAATGTAAAAACTCGCACGAAAATAAACTTGTTTCAAAATTTTGTAATTTTGGTTAGGAAGGAAAAATAAGGAAACCACTGCGAAGCAGGTTATGCTCAACTCCATGTCGTGATGATTGCACTGTAGGATATTAAATACAGTAAGTAGGTAAATGTTATTGATCATGATTTTCGTTACAATTTACATACCCCAGGAACAAGGCGGTGTGGTTGCCGCAGTTGAAAGATCTCTGACTTTCTTCCACAAGGTCCCAGGTTCAAACTTCTTCTCTACAGTGTTGAACATTTGTGGGACCTTCTTTGCGCAAAAGTGACTTAGCATTCCAAACTTACGAGGTCGGTAAAATGAGTCCCAGCTTCTGCTGGGGGCTAACCTGTGATGATTGGTGTCCTGTCCAGGGGGAGTCAATGACTCTCATCCGCTTAACACGATAGAAACCAGAGATAAGCACCGGCTCCTATGGACCACTTAGCATCGAGAAAAGATTTAGGTTTAGCTCTGACGTAGAATTGTTGGTGTAGGTATTGTTTTTTTACCTTAAATTTTCAAAAACTGTGCATAAAATTCATCCAAGATTTAAATTTCAAAACTGTTATCTTTTATTTCATTTCATTACAAGTTCAAATGGCAATATTATATTAAAAGATACTAAAAGTAAAATAATAAATCTTAGTCATACAAATGCTTATAAAAGAGTTGATTTTGAGCCTCAATATCAAGGCATATAACGTATTCACAATACATGTCAAAGTGTGCAAAATTTAAAGTAAACCTGGGCAATACATTTTTATATGTTAACAAAACAGTGTTTCACAAATCAAATATTAAACGAAGTATAAATCTACAGCCTTGAAATAATTATGGGAGAAATATTATTAATATCACAACATCTGAGTCCCTAACGTGAATCGAACCCATGACCCTCGGATTAGTTTTACCCAATGAGCCTACAGCAACTGGAACACCTAACTTGGTTCTTCAGAGTCATAGGTTCGATTCCCATTTGGGCCTCCGATGGATTTAATTTTTCTGCTGAGAAAAAAAGCTTGTGACATCAAAAATATTTCTGCCATAGTTATTTCCTCTTGATTCATTAACTTATCAACGTATGGATATTTTGAGCCTTGCAGTTAGCAGGACATATGCCAGATGTTCCACTAATAAGAACCAAGTTAAGTGGCTCGAGCCCCACGTTAGTTCTTACAGCTCAGTGAGCAGAGCGTATGACCGGAAATAAGCGGGTCATGGGTTCGATTCCCGTTAGGGACTCAGAAGTTTTTTTGTTCTGAGAAAACAAGCTATTATAATCTTTGAAGTAAAACTTCTCAAAACTTGGTAGTAATTTTTATACTTAGATTATTTTAAAAGAACAAAAGGTCAACGAACCTTAAAAGTAATACTCTTTCTTACCATACGAAAACCTTCTATGAGTAGGAGGCGTTAAAAAACAAACAAAAAAACATCTCATGGAGTTAAAAACATTTACAGGAAAGATTTTGCATTTCTTCATGGGACTTTGGTATAGAAATAAGTAAACTGTTAAGAATATCAAAAAATTCGAGATAGTCTAGTATTCATAGAGATCCATACCCTGGATCCAGGAATCCTTTGATTGGATTCCAGATTTCCTTGATTGGAATTTATATTTGTATATGGTACAAGCTCCTCCGTGCTCGTGTGTAAATAAAGTTATTGTACTGTATCGATTCTCTTGACCGGATTCTGGACTCACTTGACTGGACATCTGATTTCCCTTTGAACTGGACTGTAAACTGATTTCCTGGAATGGATTCCACATTTCTCGATTTGATAATCTGGATTGTATTGAACGGATTCTTGATCCGATTGACTGGTTTCTCTTTGACTGGAATCTGGATTCGTCTCAGTTGACTGGACAATGAATTCACAACTTGATAACGCAGTATGGATTCTGGACTCCATTGACTAGATTTCGGACTTTATCCAACATCCACACAGATAAGTGTATTAACTCTTACCTTGCTAATAAAATTTCTACATACATGAACCATGAATTTCTCAACTTTTGAACCAGTTGATGAAACCCATAAAGTGACCACTAATTTTGTTCTTGAAGAGTAGAAATGATTGGTGTTATTCATTCTAACTTTTGAACCAGTTGTTGAAACCATATTAGGAGACCATTTTGTCTTGAAGAGTAGAAATGATTAATGTTATTCATTCCATCGTTTGAAACAGTTGATGAAAACATTCATTTTACTTCTCTTGAAGAATATCTTAAAGTAAACATTTATTGTTTCAACAAAATTGAAATTTGACAGATTTAGTTTGCAAAGTCTGACAACTTTGATCTTTGAAACATCAGCAGTATATGTTGGCCCATTTTGCAGATTAATTAGATGACGCAAATCGATTGTTTGGTACTGTTTACCTTATGAAGGTAGATGTCAGCTATTGCTATGCTGAAATATTCATATATAATGTAAAACGGAAAACCAATAAACTAAGTTGAAAAGAACAAACATGAAAGGAAACACGACGAGAGAATACTCGTCCAGTGAGATAATAAATACGTCGCTGTAAACATGCGATCTAATTCGTTCCATTGCCGATTCTTTGATTTGTGGATTTTTCCAAACAACCTGAGCCTCAACGCTACTGCTGGATTTCTCGTCATCTTGAGAAGGTTTTATTGTTTCCATAACGTTCCCGTTGCTGTTTTCTTCTTTGCTGATTTTCTTCAAAAGAGAAGAAAAGAGTTTGTTTTAGTTACTTAAGCAGTGTTGTCTTACTGGTTACAGCTAGTGGCGCGGCGGGCTACAAGACACGTTTGTCAAGAGTTGAAAATGAATTGCTTCTACTTGTAGAATAAACTACCTTTGCATCAAACAAAACGATTCAAACCTTAACCAAAGTATCGGCTGTTCGCTTTATTATCAAATTCCTTCATTCTTTAATTCTTCAGTGCCATAAAGGGCTTTACAACAATATTGGTCTTAACTGAATTAGACATTTTCTTAGCCCGGTCTACATCAGGACTTCGAATTTGATAACTCTGCTCATATAGCTAACACGAGGCAATTGTGTTTGCAGTTTGCAGTTCCCTGCTCGCCGCCATCTTGAAATGTGACGTTTTAGGGTTGCAGTGCCAGTCTCCGCTCTTGATTGAAACAATAGCAATGAACGAGTGGGGGTCTGGCGCTGCAACAAAAACACGTTACATTTCAATAAGGCAGCGTGCGGGAAGTTCAAACCATGGAAATGAACAAACCAAATTGCTTGGCTTGAGCTATACCTGAAACGAATAATCAAAATGTGAGCCGATGGTATTGACAAAATGAAAAAAAAAGTTTGATTTTAACTTAATACTGTTGGGAAGCCGAGGATCCATTTAATGTTGTTTTTAAGTCAGCTTTGACTATCTTCCGCCATTTTAACTGTCAAATCCTTGTAAGCTTAGTCCCATGTCATATCTTGTTGCCGCAGTCAGTCGTTTCAATCGTAACGTCATTACCAAAGTTTCAAATATATGACGTTGGAATTTTTTTTTATTATAGACTTCAAAGAATACGCTGCAGGAACTGCTTACTAAATCCACTTACAATATGCAGAGTGAATGACAATAATAATAATATTATAATAATTCTATTGTTTTCCAAGTCTGACCTTTCAAAGTAATTACAGTATAAAGAAAATATTTAAAAATATAGAACAATAAAAATGATTGAAATCACAAATGATATAAAAAGAACTTCCAACAATCTCTTTGTAAATGACGCACAAGTTCTTTTTTGAATGATGGCGGCAAGGTTTGTTTGCTCACTGAGATTTTCATGTAAAGAGTTCCACAATGAAAGTGTTCCATAATAGAAGGTTCATTGGCCCGAGGCCGTTCTGTACTCTGAGATGTCCATCTTATTCTAGTTCCGTGTGTCTTTATTGTGTAATTGCGGACCTCTTTTTGAGCTTCTTCGATTCCCTTAGACATTTAAAAGCCAGTGTGCAATCCCTGTAGATAAGCACAGATTCGACATACAACCATTTTAATTATTTGAGAGCAGGGGCAATGCGATCAAATTTCTTTCAACGAGTTATAATCTTAGCTGCGAAGTTTTGGACATTCTGTAACTTGCTGATCTTGTTGATATTCTTCTTTGTCATACTAGACCAGATTGCTGAACAATAATATGGTTTGCTGAAGACTAGTGCATTGATAACGTTTAATAAGGTGTTTCTATCCAAGAGATGTTTTACCCTATCAGTTTGACATAAACTTGATTAGCAAGAAAATTTAACGCTTGTTATATGTTCATCAAAGTTCAATGTAGCGTCCATATATATACACCCCAAGGTCCTTTGCTGAAACAACCGGACGTAACTCTTTCCCCAGTAAAGTAACATGTAAATCCAGATCTGTAGGCGTATTTTGAAGCATTTGACGGGTACCAATTAAAAGCAATTTCGTCTTGGCCGGGTTAATCATAAAGCTATTTTGGCAGCACCATGCGGCCACTTTCCTCAGGTCTTCGCATATTTGTCAATCTGCACTATCGATATCTCTAACTAAGAATGACAGATGTAATTTGGAATCCTCCACGTAGGATTCTAAGGAGCAGTAATCTGGAAATCCCGGCAAATCGTTTTTGTAAACATTAAATAATGCCAGCCCGGGGATAAATCCTTGTGGGGCTCTATGTATAGATTTACACATTCTCGACATTTCAGAGCCAATTCGTATATACTGCTGGCGATCATGAATGTAGCGTCCCTGAACCATTCTAGTGCTAAACTAGATACCCCCAACGAGCTCAATTTAACTAAAACTTTGGCATGGTGTATATTGTCAAATGCTTTGGACAAATTCAAAAGTGTCAGTATCTTATTTTTCATCGCTTCCAGAAACGTGTCTGTCATCATAACGTTTAGTGTCTCAGTTGAATGTTAAGCTTTATTCCCACTTTGATGTTCAGTCAAACATTTCTTGCTTTTCATGTATGCAATGAATTGGTTACTCGAGAAGAGTGATACAGATCATAACAAAAAGGTATTCTTGGAACCCCTCTGCACACTGAACTCGACAACAATACAGTTAATAAACACATTCAATCTCCAGTATCTATAGACCTTTCTTGGACCCCGTAGAGACCAAAACCAAGAAATCAATTCCATTTTAAACCTTTTTGTTCCACTTGCTCAAAGGAGGGCCACAGGAGGTGACGGAAAATTCAGCGCTGTTTCTATATTTACAAAAAGTTTTAATATATAATCAAAAATAATTAAACAACATATAACAGTTTTTTTTAACAGATCAAAGAAATTTATACTATAAATACTAATCCCCCAAATTGCCCTTATCAGAAGCAAGTGGAAACCTGGGCACTAGTTTACCGCGCGGGGACTGAGTAAAGCGTTTGGGTTGCAAGCTTCAATGGACAAGGTTGGGGCTACCCAAACGCTTTACCCAGTCCCTGCGCGGTAAACTAGTGCCCAGGTTTCCAATCGCTTATGATAAAGGTAATACATAGTATTTAGATAGAAGGGTCAGCATTGTATAGGTAATACACGACTTCGAGTTCAATTTGAAAATAATTTTGCACAAGTGGGTCTTTCAAAAAGCTTTTTGAAAAACACACGAGTGTAAATTATTTCAAAATTGAACGAGAAAAGTGGCGACTCCTGAGACAACTAGAGAAGCTGGTTCGAGGCCAATTGGCAGACCCAAGCTGCGTTTTAAGGACGTATGCAAGAGAGATATGCTCGCCAATGGCCTGTCAACAAATAACTGGGAGTCGCATGCTGCAGATCGGAGTGATTGGAGGTCCTTGTGCAGTCTGGCACTCCAGGCGGGAGAGGAA
>JAOCPT020491800.1:0-12540 GCA_026546935.2 Palythoa grandiflora
CTCGAGAGAAACGTAAAATTGACGTTTCTTGTGGGCAAAATCGATATGTGAGGCTTCCCTAACTAATTGTAAATGCGCATGACAAATAAAGTAACGTTTGTGTCTTTCATAGTCCATAGATCATGCAGTTAAGCCCGCAGTTCCATATAATCGCTCCCGTCGCTACTATCGCTGAGGAGTGTGTTTCTATATATTATCGGCTACCGTCACTAAAACACGTTTTTCGATGACAGCGGCGACGGGAGCGATTATATGGAAACCGGGCTTAACTGTTCTATAAACTAGGAATGAAAGCCTACAAGCACGGGTCTGTAAATTTTTCAGGGGATTTAAGATGTAGTGTGGCGATTTTCGATATCTTTGTGCTTTGTATCTTAAATTTTACAAATGCTGCACTGCATTTATATAAGCTTGGCATTCAGCTTTGCGAAATCCTACCTGCGCCCCTGTGACGTACTCCCCACTCTCTGAAAAAGGCCCGTTTTCACCGCGTTCTGTTTTTGCCAATAGCTCAGCTCTGTGCTCTCCAACGTGCAGTTATGTCATTTACGATTGTTCTTCATTGTCGTCATCTCCGTTGCTTAAATTCCCCAACATTTTCAGGAAAACTCTTCAGATTTAATAGTTTTTAACTATAATTGAAAATTCCTCCATATATTTCTACGGGTACGTGGTTATGGGGCTCAGTGCCCCGCGCATTACATGGTTCTTGCTCGGATAGTTTTATTCAAACTAAGATAGACCTCTCATTTTATTAATATTCTTTGAACTGTATTCAAATTTACCCGATCAGCTTTGTTTTTGAGTTAGAAAATAAAAAATCAAAAGAATATGTTACTCCAAACGAGGTGTGAAAATTTCAAAGTAGACAAAAAATTTTAAGATGGCCGCCAGTAACGTTAGGTCAATGACGTGTGGCTGATGCGTGTGGCGGGAATGTGCGCGCGCGTCAATCAATGGCGGGAAACTCGGGGTCACGTCAAACACTTGCAGAGCGGTGACAGGAGGGATTAACACAAGGTCTGCATGTGAACGAGGAATCAGGTTTACCGTTTTTTTATTTCTTGAAGATTATTTCCTTGATGTCTGGAATTGATCTTTTAAATTCAGGTAAAAACGGCCGGCAAATAGCTTTTTGATTTCAAACATTTTCTGTATTTATTCATCGTCTATATGTATTAATAGAAATCATAAAAATAATTTTAACAATATGGTGGAGTTTGATCGTTCGGGTTTTTGTAGTCCTGAGAAGGACTGTTGTAGATGGCATTGACTGACGATCGACCACCTGAATGTGATTTAAAGAGTTTGCTGCGTTTCAGTGCACAATCTGACTAAAATATTTGCAATTACAAGAGACTGTGATTCTTATTCATTTCGCACTTACTAATGGCATGCATATTTAAATCTCAAGTCAATTACTGCTTAATTTTATGTTTTTGTCCAAGATATAGAAGCATTACTTTGTAATTTCACATTTTCCAATGCTGCAATATATGCTATAAATTAACATTTAACTTTACAGTATATATATTACCGTCCCTAAAGGTGGTATCGTATTCTTTAAAATTTATATCCATTCCTCACACAAATATTATAGGCTATACCATATAAATTTTTTTCTTCTTTGTCCTAAAATTTGATTTGGAAATAAAGTCTTTAAAAGGACAATTAAATTGCTACTTTCCAGGAATATGACCATGCAGGATCGTAATGGAGGACGATTTACTTTGTAATTTCAGAAAGTGTAGGAAAAGACTTGGCCCATTTGCATGGGTAAGTTTCACATTCAGTCGATCATTTCAAATTTTTTTGGTTTGTTAACGTTTATACTTTCACCTGATTATATTTGTTTGCTATTGTATATTTCTTTGCTATTGTAAAACAATACACAAAGTAACAAATCTATTATGAATCTCGTCTATTTTTATTGTTGACCTTCAGTTTTGCTCTTGTAGTTTTTTCTTTCAAGGAAACAGATCTAGATTATCAATAAAATTTTGACTTTTGTTTTACTTTTCTTGTTTACATATTTTGAACTTATTTGTAATTTTCTTTGATTGATTAGTTGCTTTAATCAGTCTTTATTCAAACTTTAGTTTGAGAAACTAGAGTTTCGAGTTTATCTTTATGGCATTCAGATGGTTATATATCTGTTTGTTTATGTGAAATCACATACATCTTTGCCATCGTATCTCTTCGTTTTTATTTTGTAGGTTACATCATGCTCCCGTATCCTTTTCTTTCACTAAAATAAACTTTTTAAGAATTTTTTTTACAAGTTATGTACTTTTACGTTTAATTGCAGAAGCAAAAACGCCAGTACCAAAATAGATTGGTATTTTATGTTAGCCCGTAGACGTAAATTTAGAGTCTGATTGGAAAGTTTTGTTTTGTTTTATTATGCTGAAATGGTATATGTATGGGGACAAAGAGATAAAAATATATTTTGTTATCACATATTCCTTCACTATCCTGAAGTTAAACGATTACAAATGATAAAAAACTGAAACTGTAGATTGGTTTTCATAAAAAAGAATTGTTTCTAAGTATTATTTTGTGTTCGAGTTTGAGAAAAGAGGATTCTATACAGTATACTGGATTACTGTAGCTAGCTGGAGACTGAATTTCGATATTTTATCAACTTAAGATGGACTTAAAGTTTAAACTGTCGCTTGGCTTATTAACACTTTATTTCTCTCAGTTCTATTCCATAACACCAGTATATTCTCCATTAACTGAAGTACAAGCATTGTAACCTTACAACAAAAATTTAGATATTTTTTGCGATGAGCATGGAACAAAAGAGTTCAACAAAGGTTATACCTGCCCTGCATGTAAGTATTTAAGTTTTATCACTGCTAAAACTGATAAATAAATTGGAAACGTGATGAAGACTTACGTTAAAAATTATTTTCCTCATCGGTAACATATCAAGCTACAAAGTTAATCCTCAACTGTCACACGGGCTAAATGTTTCTTGAAACTAGATTTTGTTATCGTATGTGATGTAGGTGAAACAAGACTCTCGGGAAAATATGATGTAGTTAGAACGGACTTGCAGCCATCAGAGGTGTATAAATCTGTAAGTATAACATAAACATCTATATTCTTTAACTCTGTAACTATATTATAGGCTTTGAAAAGTCTAAAATAGCCAAACTCGTCGATGGTGGCGTTGTATTTACTCCCGGCCAGAATTACAATTGATCGTATTCGGTTATACAATCGACGGATCATCCGTCTGGACGACTTTGGGCAAAGAACGATAGTTCGTCTGATATTCCGTCTGAGTATAAATACGGGCAAGCAGACGGATCATCCATCCAGATGAACTATCGCGATAGCCCTTCTTGTCAGACGAACCATTGTGGATAACTCGTCAAGACGAATAATCCGTCTGCTTGCCCGTGTTTATACTCAGACGGTTTATCAGACTAGCTTTAAGGCCGTTTTACACGAGTCAACTTGCAACGACGATTTTCCGCACAACAATGTTACGTGTTGTGTTGCGAGTTTTCGAAACGAAATCAAAAACTCGCAAGATGTTGCGCGACAGTATTGCGCAGAAAATCGACCCCGGTGACCTGTTACATGGGGAACAATTTTCCACGACATGGTGTTGCGCGGAAAATCGTCGTTGCAAGTTGACTTGTGTAACACGGCCTTATACAGAGCCACCCGATACACCGATAGTTCGTCTCACAGTCCGTCCCGTATTTACACTACACGGATGATCCGCCTTGACGAATGATCCGTCTCCAGTATAAATCGGACCATTTGTCGCTTTATCACTCAGTACATTTTATAAGGCCATGTGACATAAATTAGAAATTTGAAGTAAGACCTGTTAGATTTCTTAACCTTTGTATTTATCAAGTTTTAAAATGTTTTTTTTTTTGCAAAATCCACGTGTTGTCTAAGATGGTACTGGCTGGTCTCCGTCCTGAAATAGTAATGGAAATATGTACTCGTGCTTTGTCATTTTGGACATATCAGGTCAGTCATGATTAACAGCGTTAGTCCTATAGCTCTTCCCCAAATCATTCCTGCTGCTCGATGAATTCCTCCAAAAAGATGAGTGCAAGCCAAAATTGTATCTTTTGTTTTATAATCTGATAAAATAAGTTAATTGCATTGAACTTATACATTGGAGAGAAACATGCACCAGAGTTTGAAAGGATGTTATGTTGTGCTACGTTGAAGCCCGGTTTTCATATAATAGCTCCCGTCGCTAATGTCGCCGCTGTCGTCGAAAAACGTGTTTCAGCGACGGTAGCGATACATGGAAACACACTCTTCAACGAGAGTTGCGACGGGAGCGATAGCGGCGACGAGCGTCGCTGAGATAGAAAAATTTCTATCGCGGCGATATTTGCGACAGTAGCGACGGTGTATATTGTTAATGGAAACCACTTAAAATTTTAGTAGCGTCGGTAGCGACAAAGTTTGAGGCATTGATAATGCTAGAAAACGCGGTATAGTTGTTTTTTTATAGTTATGTGTAAGCTAGAAGCTCTGAATTTATCTATCAATATTTTTTTCAAACATCACTTTCCGAGGATGTCCATTTGTCTTACCTATAAAAGAACTCTGTCGCGAAGTCGAAGCTCTTGTAAAAGCGTGTAAAAAGTCCCGAAATTCTGTCTGTTCTTACTGGTATCTCCTGTATCCAAAATTGGGGTTTCCTAACTATCTGCTGTTTTTTTCCTCCTGCGCTGTATTATAGTGTGAACAAGCAGAACGCATATTTGAAGCTGTAGTATACGAAGTCGTTCGTTCGCATCCGCTGCCCGATTTTGAACTGATAGCGCTAACTAGAATTCGCGCTTAAATATTGTTACTCTATTTAAGCTCCCCTACCCGCCTACCGAGGCAAAGAAATTCAGCGACAGCAACGATCATATGGAAACACCGTATCGCTAGCATCGCTCAAAACTACCTTTTGTGTCAAACACGTTTTTCGACGACAGCGACGATAGTAGCGAGGGAGCGAAAAGAAACAGATCTCTGTTTCATATTTCCTATGTTTTGTATAACTGTTCATTAGTTCAACAAAACCTGTTTTGGGGATTTTCGTGTGTTTACCAAATTTATCAGGTTTTCTGCTGTTGCAAAAATTGATGGAAAGTTGTCAGTTGGATCATAAGTTGCAACGTATAAAAATGTCTAAAATATAGTTTTTATGATTCTGAATTCTTTTTCTTACCAGTTTTGTCCGGGAAAATATTCTTCCTCAAAGTTCCTCTCAGCAATTATTTGATTTATTTATGATACTTTGCTAAGCAGATTCACCAGGAAAGAATCTACCAGGAGTTTGTAGCAAGTAAAGCTAAGGAAAAAAATACTCAGCTTGAGCAGTATTGCGAACAAGTGATTGCCAAAACCGAAGCTGAAATAAAATGTATCCTTTGCTCCGTTTCACAGCTTATTTGTTTCTCTCTTCAATAAGAAAAACGTTTTTACACCATGGTTCTTTTAATGCTTTTTACCATTGTTTTTGTATATATTCTATAATAAAGTCTTTTCAGATTTAAAGTTGAAGCCTACTGATTCAGTTTTCCTTTACTACCGGGATAGAATTTACAAAAGATTAATGAAACTGAAATAGTTCAGTACATTTGAATAAGTATGAGTATTGAGTATGACATTAATTTCCCCTTGACCAACTTTTTAGCTCTCAGGTCCCAAATATCAGGTATGAAGAGACACAGTGTGGTTACACTAACGTGCGTGACTATGCCTCAAAGACTGGCAGCAATTAGGATAATAATATTAACATGCATTAGTCATGATTTTATCAGTATACTTTATAGTATACTTTATAACAAACATTAAGATTTTATTTTGATTATCTGGTCAGCAAAATCGAAGGAGTTGGAAGAAAGCAAACTGAAAAACAATGAAATGTCTGAAAAGCTGATGGGGAAAAATCGCCAATATCTTAAACTTCAGGTACAGTAACTCCTTTTGTACACCCGTTTGCAGTGTTGTCTGGCGGTGTGTTTTCAACGTCGCGGCTGATTTTTGGTGAACGTCGTTCAGCTTCGAGGCTAATAGACCTTATGCCATTATGGCGGCGATTTCTAGTCTCGTTCTTGTGTTAAACTTTCAAAAGAATATCTTACCCCAAACGAGGCATTAGTAGGGCTCATTTGAAAGTAGACAAAACAATTCGTCAAATATTAAAATTGCCCCCATATTTGCATAAGGTCGATACGTATAAACAATCACTCGAAGTATATGACTTTATTCAACAGCTGAATAACATAATAACACTCTGCGAACGGCCGCGAAGCAACTATAAGGGGGATTCCGCTGACCAAAAATTCAATGAAACTCGATCGACCGCCTAGATTTTAGACTGCCAAAGGACTCGGGCTAATACTGTATGGTGGACGAAGTTTCATTGACTTCCACCAAAAACCAGTCGTGACGTTGAAAACAAACTGCCAGTTTATATACCATTAACTGCTCAAATGATTGTTAAAGGTGTTTATTCCCTCCATCATTGTTCTTATCACAAAACGCTTGAATGTAAGTTTTATTATAGACAAATATTGTAAAAATTTTTACACGGCTTTTATGAAAACCAATTGTAAATTGATAGAACTCCTCGGTTAGATAAAGTTCAAGTTCAAGTATTGCCCGGCGGTTCAGCAAACCCTGTTGTTATTCTGTTTTGATAAGTCAGTAGCTTATTTAATTTTGTAGAATGGTAAGAAGTATCTGTGAGCTTTGTTTTTTACTTCTACAACTACAACACAAGGAAAGAATGGCGGTGATTTTACAACTAACTCGAAAGATGCTTATATGGCTTTAGCGAAGAGCCGTTGGAAGCTCTGAGCTCATCAGTTTAAAAGGAAGATTCTTTTTTACCGTTCGGTCAAAGTAGATTTGCTATTTGTAGATGGCGTAAAAAATGCTTCGGGTTGAGATATTTTGAAGTATAAAATTAAAAACTTTTTATTTGTTTATTGAACAGGGGATGTACGATTCTTTAAGAAGGTAAGTTTTTGAAACACAGTATAAAAGGTTGTTTCTGTTTGAATTATAAATATTTTTAAGAAAACTATTATTACTGCCACTTCCAGTGTAATTTGTTTTTAAATAATAGTGCATTTAAGGAAACTATAATCTCCATAATCGTGACTATTATCATGCACTGAAAATAAATAGCAGAATGATGTGATCATTTGTGACCGTTTTTGATAAAGGAAGTGATAGAAAGAACCAAAGTAAAAATTTCAATGAATTGCCTCGCTGGTATATAAGTATATTAATTCCATAAATTTTAGAATACGGTGCAGTGGATAGCGGCTTTAGCTAAGAATATCTAGTTGACCTTGCCTCTCGATAGATATCCGTTACAACTGAAAGAAAATAATTCGATTGAATGTCCTTTTAAATGTTATTCTAGAAAGTCAATCACACCAGCCATACACGAAGACCAGAGAGATCTTGCTGCCCCAGGACGAAACTCGTTTATGATACCCCTAGGAGCTGGTAGAGGTTTGTTAGTTTGAGCTAGGTATTGCATAGTAAAACGGCCGTTTAAGGCGAAACTCCATGTAGATAACCCGGCCATGCAGGGGTAAATTTGCATTGTTAAGCACTCAAAATATAAGAACTAGTTCCAGTAAGAAAGTCTTATATCAAAAAATTCTGGCAAAGAGACAGTACGTACCAGCTTAAAAAACTTCTATTTCATTGTTGTTTCTATAGGAACTCCATTATGTTTCTATTTTCCTGCAGTAATCATGATTATAATTATAAACTTCGATTGAAAGTGAGATTAACAGATGAAAGCATTGTAAAAACAGCCGACTGGCAAACTAAATGTAATCTATTTTGACAAATTTTGTTATTGTAGCACTGGGTATAAACAACTACAGCTTTGCTTCTGCGTGATGATCTTCGAAACTAATTTTTACCCATTTTTACGTTTTCACAGAGCGGTTGCGGCCTAGCAGCAGTTTGGTTGATTTAAATCTCTTGACTAAATCTACGAATATGGTGCCTGCAGAAAGTAAGTTATGCCAACAAGAGAAACCAGAAAAATGCATTGTTTGCACTGACAACGACTTTTTTGGCCATAACGATTTCAAGTCATATGTACTGTTAACAACTCAGCTTGTACCTTTACTCTCAGATACTACTGCTGCTACTGTTATTACGACCACCACCAACGACTGCGACTACTACTACTACTACTACTACTACTACTACTACTACTACTACTACTACTACTACTACTACTAACAAAATGATATAATAATGACAATGATAATGATGATGATGACTATGATCATGATTATGATAATGATTACGACGATGATGATTCAGATTTCTGGTCAGACAATATTGTAATAAAAGTGGACAGAAAATTCCTTATGACTAAATTAATCTTTTGTTGGTTTTGTTTCTGATAAAATTAGGGCCTGATGAATTCGTTCTCCAACCAACCCAACTTCTGGAAAACAGCGACGTTAACCAAACTTCCACCGTTGGAGAAAAAGAGACTGAACAAATTATGCATAAACGATTTACGCTGGATTTTGGAACACCTGGCATTACCCGACGACTAGGGCAGCGAAAAGAACGCTGAAACATCAATCATCAATATGTCTTTCTTAAATTCTGTTTCTTTTGTTTTTTACAAAACTTTTAATCTTATCTTGTACGCATGGCACAGAATAAAATGTTGTCAGTATTCAAATTTGCAATTTAGTGATTTGGAACGAGTTATGGCAATGTGACCTGCTGGCAGAGGACTCGATTTCTGAATTTAAACTACTCGTCCACGCTGCCTCTGAAAAGGTTTTAATAATAGATGAAGAAACTTATATAAACGCATTATTGGGTGTAAGATAAGGGGTAGCAAAAGAACCAGTGTTCTGATAGAGATTTTCGTCAACCAACTGGCGCACTGATTGGGTACTCACTATCTGTTGATCGTCAGATACGGTGAGCAACATAAACGTCGGCTTTAAAGAGATAGATAACGATCAATATCGCTAGTTTAATTCTACTCAAAAAATTAACTGCTTCATATTTCTTTTTGGGTATAAGTCAAATGGTCCATCCACCGAAAAGTCTAAGTTGTAAACAAATCTAACTATCATTGAATCAAGCATCGCTTTTTTAAAAATTCTGTAGACTGCACACATCTCCCGTTTCGCAAACATTGCGGTGTCATTGATTTTATTGGCGACAAAAAGCGCAAGGTTGAAAAAAGATAAGCAGGAAAGCTGAATATCTAAAAAAGGTATTGCTATCTTTTGACGAAAAAGGAAACGCATTTGCTGCTATTACTCTGTAATCAATAGCAGTTACAAACAGACACCACGATTTCACTACAAATCGTCCAGTGGCATCTGACCCCGAGGGTTAAAGTGATTCCGAGCGTAACGCAGATTTTCTGTTTGTATCCAATCGCAAAAGAAGCGCTAAACAGGACTGTTTCATTTCCGTTCTTCAAGCCAGTGAGTCTCGGTTTCGAGTTCTGTTTAGAGACGAGAGTTTTCTTCGTTAAATTACCTGGAGAAAAAGGAATACCCGTCAAACATTCTAATTTTGAAGGTAAGCTGGTTTGTGAGTTAGTGTTTGCATGAAGCAACGTAGTAAGTGTTGTTGTTTTTAGAATGTTTTTGCGAAGTGAAGAACTTGTGCTTTTAGGTTTAGAATTATCAACCGTTGATCGTCAAAAACTTGGCTTCAGGGTCAAGCAAATTAGCATGCATCACACGGCGTTTCGTTTAACATTTGGTACATTGCATCATTCTTGGAGAAATTTAAGAATTATTTTGTTCACTTCCGATTTTTCATAACGTTTTCAGAAGCAAATTAAATGCTAGGTCAGTTCTCAAACGACAGCTACAACGTAAATATACACGGTCGTACCTTTTTAGGTGGCGGCAAAAGACATCTAAATATCGCATCTGTTAGTAAGTATATCTGTCATAAGGTAAGCAGTGTAATTTTATGAGGGCATTTAGTGTAAACTCCCTGCTAATAATGCTGTACTGTTTGTGATAGTGTTTGCTAGCTTGTGTTATTTTGGGAACATTAATCTATGATCGCCATTGAATTTGTTCGTAAGTGTCAATAATCTTGAAGACAACAGTGTTTTTAACTACAATACAACTAGAGTAGGGGACATATATAGTACCTTGTACACAAGTTTTCAGTTGTATACTAATATAATAGGTGTTCAAACAAACACTAAAATGCTTTCGTTTCAATATGTTTCAAGTATAGTATTCTGATTTTAAAACATCTGGTCTATATAAATATCTATTTATGCCACATTGACTATTCCAAAACTGAGTCAAAAGGACAATCATCGCAATCTTTTGGCTATTATGCAAAATACGTTAACTAACTGATTTCTAACTGAAAACTAAGAGCATGCCTTTATGTACAAGTTAGAACTGAAAAAGAGCTTAATTTGAAAGTAGCGATATTGTCATACTTTCACACTGATCCTTAACAAATTACCCGTTACGTTTATTATTTTAAAGCAATTTACTAAAAAATGAGACACTCCCCCAATAAGATCTGTATCATTTTCATACCAGAAACATAAAAAAATAGACTAAACCTAAGGTAGAATGACTTATACAATCCATTTGTAGAAACATTGTTGCAGCTCGAGCATCTTGATTTGTAGTGCTAATCTCCGAAATAAAAACAGCTTGATTAAAACCAATTTGGACTGGAATTTTTAGGCTCAGCCATAAAAATCTCGTTGAAAATAAAAAACGTTAAAGTATTACCTGCCATGTCGACATTGTTACATTTTGCCGGAGACCAAATAAGGATCAAAAAAGGAGACAAAAATCAGTTATTTACGTGTGCATGAAGATGTTGGAGTTTCAAACAACAAAATATCCGCACACGTAAATATATAGTAGTTATGCAACGCTTTCGAGTGGGATACCGCTGAATATGCCACGCGTCACTTATATTTTCCGTATACACACGAGCCTTTAGGCGAGTGTGAATACGAAGAAAATGAAAGTGACAAGTGGCATTTTCGGCGGTATCCCACGAGAAAGCGTTGCATAACTGATTTATCCCATGCCAACATCTTCGAAATTTCTGCGAAAATTGGCGGAGATTCATGAAATATATGCAATTTCTGTAAACATTCGGAAATCTTAGGAAATCTTCGGCAACGGATGAAAATTTTTTCTAAGGCATTTTTACGATTTTTAAAAATTATCGGAAAATCTTCGGAGATATTCGGAAATCTTTGGAAATTTTTTTGAAAATCTTCAGAAATAGTTAGAAAACGTTTCTAAGGCATTTTTAGGACTTTGCAAAATTTTCGGAAAACTTTCGGAAATCTTTGGAAATGTTCGGAAATCTCAGGAAATCTTCAGAAAACTTCGGAAATGTTTTAAAATCGTTTTTAAAGCATTTTTGCGATTTTCAAAAATTTTCGGAAAATCTTGCTAAGGGTTCCGAAATAGCCGGAAATAATCGCAATTATTCTGAAACTTTCGTAAGAGTTGATAATTTTAATTAGTAAATTACTAATTAGACTTGAGTCCGTGTTATAGAACATAGTTGTGTTGCGCAAGTAATGACGGGAAGGTTGAGTGAATACTACCCGCAATACTGTCCTCTGATTGGCTGTATTTTTCAAGGCATGGGATAAATATGTATATTACATCAATCTGTTTTCAATCATACATTAAAATCGATATCATTCATTTTGTACCAGAATGTAATCAAAAATAGACTTTATATAATTATTGTCACTGATTTGCTAACGAAGTTTAACACAAAATGCTTTGCAATATGTAGTACGTTCTATATTATGCCAATA
This sequence comes from Palythoa grandiflora, assembly GCA_026546935.2. Classification (NCBI taxonomy): domain Eukaryota; kingdom Metazoa; phylum Cnidaria; class Anthozoa; order Zoantharia; family Sphenopidae; genus Palythoa; species Palythoa grandiflora. The sequence goes on from JAOCPT020491800.1 coordinate 11,837, forward strand.
AAGCTTGTTTGTACTAGACTGTTCTAGAGTAGTTCTACCACATGGTTCGTTTAAAATAACCCATAAACTTTGCCGTTTTCAAGGCGCTGGAGAAAGACGTGGTATGTTTAACCGTTAGCTTATTTCAGGCTGCCTTGACTTTATTTGCAATTGTAGCATTGTTGTTAAAACATTATTTATAAAAGGTAAAAATATGTACAAATAGTACAAATTTGATAAATATACAAACGTTTTTGAGCATTAGCTCATCGTCAGGTTAGAATATGAAAATTTTTCAAAAGATTGCAGGGTTTTAAAATCCCTTTTCGATTGTTCAGGAAACAGGGAAAGAGTAAAAGCTTTGACTTGTTTGTTGAGGGACGGGCGGTGTTTTGCAATTAAGAGAGCTTCAACAATGCGGCGTAAGGTGGTCCAACGTTGAACATTAACAAATCAATAGGAGGTGCCACGAACGCGCGTTGGATATGAGATGATAGATAGCCGACGAGGCGCGAAGCGCTGAGTTGGCTATTTTTACCTCATATCCAACAAGACGTGAGTGGAATAATTATTGCTTTATTAAATACAAACCACAAGAGATCTGAGTCAAAACGATTTTTTTTAAACTTTTACTCCAGCGAAGTTGTAATTTATACCAGAATCTACACTCGAGTGATTTGGCGGGCTTTTTGACCCACGAAGCGACACACGTCAAAATTTTCGCG
>JAOCPT020491875.1:0-12535 GCA_026546935.2 Palythoa grandiflora
ATTTCTTGGAAACCGGTGCCTGGTTGTTGGGTGTTTCGTGAACAGGGCTTTTTTCGGTTTTGGTATCTCTAAAAAAGTACGAGCTTTAATGTTCCCGCGCCAGCTGCGCCCAACGAAGATGACCGGGAGTTGCTCAGTCCTGGCTCAGAACAGGCCATGACGTCATGTTAGAAATTGTTGACTTTTCGTTTTACTGTTTCATTGTATTTCCATACAAACCCGATCACTTCCGGCCATCTTCGTTGAGCGCAGCTGGCGCGGGAAAATTAAAGCTCGTACTTTTCTACGCATTTTAGAGATACCAAAACCGAAAAAAGCCCTGTTCACGAAACACCCAACAACCAGGCACCGGTTTCCAAGAAATATATTAAGTAAAGTGTATGTGTGTTGAAGGCACAAATGTAATAACTGGTCACATATGTAATAAAAGTCGCAAGTGTATTAACATTTAGTTACAAATGTAATAAAAGTCGCAAATGTAACAACATTTTGTCACAAATGTAACAAACATTTTGGAATGAAAAATTAAACAAAAATAAACAAAGATAAACTTTTTAAACTACTTTTGTCGATCAGTTTTTTCTATCCGCGCCTCAAATCTTTATTACCAGCAGCTACAAAACTATTTGTGGAACTATTCGCATCAAGCTAAAAGATCCATATCTTAATTGATGTGTTGGCTTTAATTTTCTGATTTCCAAACGTTTAGCACTTCGTGCACCACATTGTTACAGTTTTCGATTAGCATTGAACTCAGTTAACTCATTCTAATATTAAAATCTTGAGGAACATAGCCACATGCCATATATTTCTGCTACAGCTGTTCTGTCCGTCACCTTTTCAATAATCGTTTGTCGCTACTTAATTAAAAACAATAAATAAAAAATACAAACAATAAAAATTAGGCGTATAGAAAGAAAAAATCAGATTTACGTAACAAATTTAGTAAAGGTACCAGACGTAATAACACATATTCACACATGTAATAAAAATCGCAAATGTTACAACATTAAGTCGTAAATGTAATAAAAGTCTTATTTTAAGTCGCATATAATAACAGGCGCAAATGTAATAACGTTTAGTTACAAATGTAATAACACTTAATCACAATGGTAATAAAAGTCAGGAACGTTATATAAATCTCCAATAAAGATATGAAATAAGTCTAGTCACAGCAACACTACAATATCGAGAAACAAAGTCAACATCAATTTTAATCCAGCTTTTTTGAGTATCTTATTTCTTATAAATTCTAGTCTTTCACCTTTGTGACTGAATGCTATTACATTTGCGACTTTTATTACATTAACGACTAAAATGTTATTACATTTGCGACTTTTATTACATTAACGACTAAAATGTTATTACATTTGCGACTTTTATTACATTTGTGACTAAATGTTATTACATTTACGACTTTTATCATAATTGTGACTAAATGTTATTACATTTACGAGTTTTATTACATTTGTGACTAAATGTTATTAAATTTACGACTTTTATTACATTTACGACCAGTTATTACATTTGCTACTTTTATTCCATTTGTGACTAAATGTTATTACATTTGCGACTTTTAGTACATTTATGACTAAATGTTATTGCATTTACGTTTAAATTATATTACATTTATGACTAAATGTTATTACATTTACGACTTTTATTACATTAACGACCAGTTATTACATTTGTGCCTTCAATATATGTGTAATACTTGTGGATTGTTCTTATCCACATCTCAGGTCATCCAACGAAGATTAGTTTTACGATGATTTTTTATAGTGTCCTTAATCATTATTATACTTTCCCTCTAGCGCTCTCTGTTCACAGTCTTGTATTATACTGCATGGCCTGTTGTTTGTTCACCTGCGTACGAGGTTTTGATTGCATCTTTAACATGCTCTGTATACCTCGTCGTAGAGGAGGCAATCGTAAGTAATAAAGCAATGGATTGCAGAAGGAGTTGGCGAAAACTAGCAAATCTACAATTGTCCATGCCGCACGTTCAACAGGGTTTCGTCCTGTAAATGCTAAATAAGCGCCGAGACAAATCTGCGGCAAATAACACAAAAGAGAGACCCCTAATATAAGCAGCATCGTGTAAAGCAAATGTCGGTAACTGACAATGTTTGCCGTGGGACCTCTCGCATCTTGTTGGTTAATGTAATTCTGGTGTTTTCTGAGAGCTTGGAAAGATTTCACGTAAGCTACTAAAATAACTGCGAGGCACATTACATAACTGCAGGATAAATCCAACAAGAAATTTCTGACTGTTGCAAAGAGGCGAACACTTGCAACCAAAGCGGAAACACACCACACTGCTACCAAACCCGCTCCAACTGTTCTTGAGTTAACAACGATACGATATCGTATTTTCCAATGAATAGCCAAAAGGCGATCAACGCTGATAGCAACCAGCGTGTAAAGAGATGCGTTTATTAGCCATTGGCCAACCATGCGCGATACAAGCCATGTAGTACAGTATAAGGAGAAATCCCCGACAAGTTCAGCTGCACGAGATACAGCGTGTAATGGCTGTGCAACCAAGCCTACTCCAAGATCTGTGAAGGCCAGGCTGCATATCAGTAACATTGATGCCTTCGTTTTGAGTTTCGGAGAATGAAGTACTGCTGCTATTACAAAAGCATTTGCAACTGCAGTGGGCAAGCAAAAAATAGAGTTCATAATAATATTAACCACGTAACTAGCGTAAGCTCTTTTTACAACATCGGGAGCGAAAGAAATGTAATCGTGGGGACAACGCAACGTGTAGTTTGACATGTTGGCTGGTTATCTTTTATTATCTGAGCTTTTCGTTCACTATCTTATATTTCCACGTCAAACCTCTGCGTTTTTTCGTCCTCCGCTTACGCCTCCTAGCTCCTCTTTCTTCTCCTTTTCCTGTTCCTCTTGTTCTAGTTTTTATCCTTCTTCTTGTTGTTCTTCTTGTTCTTCTTAATCTTCTCGTTTCTCTTCTTCTTCTTGATCTTGCTGTTTTTGTTGTTCTTCTTTTTCCTGTTGTTCTTGTTGTTTTATTTTTCCTGTTGTTATTTTTGTTTTGCTTCTTTATTAAATCAGTGTAGGGAGCTGAATTCGTTAATTTCAATCCTACAAAGTAATTTTCAAATTGTCAACGCAAGAGTCAAAAAGTTATTTAAAGAGATCTGGGCCCAGTTGTTCACTAAACCATGGGTAAATTTTTAGTGTACTTTAAAATCCATGTTATTGTTTTCAACCATATAGAGACTGGTATGTAATTCTGTAATTTTAGATTAACTTTTTTTTTCTTTAGAAAATGTGAACAGTATTCTATAAGCACGGTAAATCTTCCTTAGTGAATAAACTGGAGGTTTAAGGGCTAAAGTTAACCAGCCTTTGAACAATATAATTTACCCCGGTCGTTAGTTGTAAGTAAAGGAAGTTATAAATACTACGTCAACATTCTGTTTGAAGCATCTTTTCGAGCTTTTTTTGATGTTGCAATCAACTTCGAAACCTTCCAAAACACAAAATTACATTTTGCGTAACAATGTCCTTTTTACTGTTTGATTAAGGAACGTTTGTTGTAAATGGCAGACATCGCCACTGAACGCAAAACAGCATCGAAATGAGAACAACATATACAACATGTTATAATTGTAAAAAGTTTTAAAAACCACCGTAGTCTGTAACGCTTGATCATAAAAACAGATTTTGTCAACTGATTTGTAGTTACTGATATTTACATTGCTTGTTAATATAGTTTAATGAAAAGAAACTGTTTAAATGTACCTTACATCAAGTGACTAACTCATCGGGATTTGCAATAGTAAATATGAACTTGGTAAGATGTCCAGTTCGTGTTTCGGTGGGTTAAATAAACTGATTCCTTCAGCAAATCTTGTTTCTCTTAAAGTGGAAACTTGAACACTAAATATATTTCGCCTTTCTAGCGACAGCTGAAAACACACTGTGCAAGCTATTAACATATGAAAACATCAGCGATTTCAATGCAAATAAACTAAAATTAAATTAAAATTATTATTATTCCATGAACGGGCGTTAGATATGTGGTGATAGAAATTCAACGAGATGCGAAGTGCCGAGTTGGGTTTTTTTCACCTTATATCCAAGAAGATGTAAGCAGAATATGTTATTAAATTCGTTCAATTCTGGCCAAATTCTATTGAAGCCTTGATTTATATTAAAGTGGATTCACATGACGTCATGGCGGTCATGTTGAGTTCTTAGAACAAAAGAATTTTAACGATTTCTTTTGTTTAGGGCTCCAATATGGCCGCTCCGTCTTTTGTCTTTGGCGTCCCTGGGGAGAGCGTGAGAACATTCTATAGGGTCATACGGTATAGAGCGTTTTCACCTGACGTCAGAGTGGCCATGCTGGAATACCTTGAACAAAAGAATTTTGATGATTTCTTTTGTCTAGAACCCCAACATGGCCGCTGTGTCTTTTGTCTTTTGGGTCTCTTGGGATGGAGTGAAAATGCTCTATACATGAAAAATAAATGGCCGAAACTACAAAACGTCAGATAACGTGTACGTTATGAAAAAAAGTATTTTCTCCACAAACCATACTACAAATTTTACCACGTGTTTATGCAAAACTGTAGACGATAATGCACAGAAGTCTCTTAAACTGTTTTTGCTGAGCAGCTGTTAAGGAAATTCCTCACTTCGTTCCATTTTTCTGCACTGTGTGTTAAAACTGCATTGCTTTTAGCCAATCAGAATGGAATAATTTTTCATGTCCATTATCAAATCCGAGCGATCGCGTAAAATGGAATTAAATGGTATTAAAACAATGTCGAGTTTGTGAAAACGAGTCATAAACTCATTCGATCTTCTGCTTATTTGTGTTTTCCGAAGTTTAACTGTGCAGTTTTATTGTTTGCACATGCAAAAACAGTGGAGAAAATCTTCATGCGATCGAATATCATCCAAACTTTCGAAATTAACACTAGAATACTGTATGGCCAAAACATTTAGTCAGTATTCAAGTCCCAAAAATGCTTGAACGCTTTAATAATATACATAAAGAATTACTCGATTCTGATTGGCTGAAAGCAGTGCTGATTTCGAAAACGAGAATTTATTCAGTGCAAAATTAGTTAATTCAGCGCAATTTTCTCACACAATCGCTTTTCATTGGCTTATAAACAATGTAAGGTAATTTTAGGAATAATTGAGCAAAACAGGTATTAATTCAACGTGGATCATGTATATGTAACTCGTAACCTCTTGTAGTACACATCGTCTCCAAATGGTTCGTTAGTTAGCTGTTTACGGCTACCTGGAACACAAAAAGAGAATAGAAGAAATAAAAACAATGCCATAAGAAAAAATATAATACAATGCGATGCAATTGTAATTCGACACATTACGATGCAATAGAATTATGGGGCCATAAGATATGATACAAAACGACAAATATAAGATTTATCATACGGTACGAGACTTTTTAAGGGAATTTGAGGAAGCAATGAAGAGCAAACCAACAGAAATGCACAGATCAAGACAAATAAGTTGACGGGAATTGGACGAGTTTCAAAGACATAACCGGCGAATAATGGCTACTGAAACACCACATGAATGACGAACACCCCCTGGTTTAATTGTTCACTTAGAAGGCAAACAGGAGCTAAAAAATGACTTTACAACACTGCAAAGAAGTCAGGGAAATCTGTGTGATTGAATGAATTCCGCACTGCCAGAAAACGCTTTCAAAGAAATTAAAACTCACAAGAGAAAAGTATATTTCAGAATAACTGGGAGATGAGATCAAACGGAACACAAAGTGCTTGCGGACATAATTAAACAACTAAAACCTATTGATCCGGGTGTTGCAGACTTCAAAGTCGAATGACGATGAAGGCAAGATCATAAGTGATGAAAAGTAAAAGACTGAACTTTTGAGTGAATATTTTTCCAGTGCATTCAATGAAGAAAATCCAAAACTAAGTAAAGGAACTCTAACCGTCACAATCCTAGGTGTTATTAAGCACCCACGGTCTTTGAAGCCACTCAAAGCATCTTAACCCCTACAGATGAAATACCCCCATGGTTCCCGGCTCAAGGAAAATGGTCTAGAAACCGGCCCAATTTTGACCACTATTTTTCAAGAATGTACTGACAGTGGCCTGAAGTACCATTTAAATTGAAACATGCTCGCGTGCGGTGTGCATACGGAGAAAAAGCAGATCCCACAACCTATTATGACTTTGACAGTGTAACTTGTAACTTTATCAATGAGTTCACGATAAAAAATGTCCAGAACTCTAACAATGTAAAAAGCCACACTTCTACAATACTAGAAAATAACTGTTTTTCATGAATGCCGTAAATAGTAATTACCAATTGTTATAGAACTCCTTGCAGATTGATTTAAATGAGTGCACCCTATAGCCCGATTGGCTGTGCACCCTAGCCCGATTGGCTCTGCCATTCTCGGGTGCCCGTGCTGAAAATTTTTGTTACCCACCAATATTTAATGTAAATCTAAAATAGCACCCAAAGGCACAAATAAAGATTGTTGTTGTTGTTGTAGTCTAGGGGTTCTACCTGTCGAAGTTGGCAAGATGTTTCACAAAAATGTTCTGATAGTTTTTATGGGGTAGCGGAAGACCAAGCATGTTAATGGAGTCCCTTAGAGAGTAATGGCTAGTGGTATACAAATTTTGTTGAAGATATTCGGGTACAAGGCCATCCAGATCTCTGTACACCCAAGTAGCCAAGTTGGACTTACGTCGGCGAGTTTAAGTGGGCACCATTTTAATTATTCAAATAATGGTCCTGTATCAGCATCGATGCTTGAATGAGTAAGAACCCCCTGCAGCTCAAATATGAAGCGTTGGCAGCTTCTTTGATTTGGTTGTACCAGATTTGCCCCAGACAATGTCGCAATAATCGAAATTTGGTCGTACTATTGCATTATAAGCATATGTCAAGTCATTATTAGGGACAAAGGTGCGTCAACATTTTATGGCTCCGATGCCAAAGGCTATTGTTTTTAGATTATTGGATATATACGTATTCCATGTTAGATGCTCGTCGACGTGCACCCCGTAGCAGTTAGTAAACTGCACCTGCTTTATTAAGAAAATTGTCAATTTTCAGCGCTGATTACCAGTCAAACGTACCAATCTTCGTCTTGACCCAATTATCATAAATTGTGTTTTGGATTTGTTAAAGGTCATTTTGTTTGTCAATAACTTATTACTGACGCCGGTGGGATTTTGATGCAGCTAATATAAAATGCATAGGTAACCCGTTTTCAAGAAAAGAGGTCGAAAGAAGTAGTGAATGTGTCTAACATTATACCATTTTCAGGGTCTCAGGGGAGGGCTGCTTTAAGTCTTAGGAGACCGTATTCCTGTTAATTGGTTAGATGTTATTAAGCTGCGGCTTTATAGAAACTCTGTTGAATGAAAAGAGGAACCGTTTATATAGGACTCTGCCATCCATTACCTGCTAGAGAGTCATATCTGTAGTCCCATATCTTTAAATATGAGAAGAGTACTCCCAAGTCGTGCGGAGCGTTGTTACAGGGCGCGCGCGGTTGCAAATCAATGAGGACCGGCCGGATAACATTTAATTCTCTTAAAATAAAAGAATTGTATTTAAAAATTCCAAGTCAGCTGTCGTGAATGAGTACTTTAAAAAGTGTCTAATTAATGTTGTGTCCATTTATTTGACTCCAGGACTCTGTGACGACTTAGAGGTTTGCAGTCCACACCCTGTCGTCCTTCAGTGACACGCCACGAGTAGTCATTAGCAACTGGCTTGGCAACTAGGAGTTGGCATGTGGTAAAAAGTGATTGTTTTGATAACTCTTTTAACTAAAACGCGAAAATTCTGATCTGGGTGCGTCGAATATTTGTTAGGTAGTAAAAATTAGAATATAAGCCATGCCTCATAGGTTAACATGTAACCCGTTTTCAAGGAAAGAGGTTGAAAGAAGTAGTGATGTGTCTAACATACCATTTTCAGGGTCGCAGGGGAGAGCTGCTATAAGTCTTAGGACACCTATTCCTGTTAATTGGTTAGAAATGTTAGATCCGCATCATCGGCACACGTTTGAGGCTTCAATTTCTCAAGACAGTTGCGCTGGTCTTTAACATAAAAGATAAATGGGAGCGGACCTAAAATTATATGTTGGGGAACTGGTCTAAGGTTCTAGAACACATTGTCCATAGTCTTGTAATGAAACAACTAGAAAAACATGCAATTCTGGCAAGCGTGCAACATGGAGTCAGAGCTAAACGATCTATGGTAACAAAACTAATAATCCATGATATGGCCACGGCAATACAAAACAAGTACTAGACTTTATTACAATGCTTTCAATTAAGTCCCACGCACACGTCTTATAAAGAAACAGCGGTATTACGGTATGCGTGGATCACTGCTTACCTGGTTTGAGTCATTCCTAAAGAACCACACCCAGTCAGTTTTTTGAGACGGCAAAGGCTTCCAGCCTTGACCTTGAACATCTTTGGTCCAGTAGGGAACGGTACTAGGACCACTACTTTTCCTGCTGTGTGTAAACGATCTGCCTGTCAACCTGAAGTCTCCAATCAGATTTTTTTTGCTGACAACACACTGTTGTACGGAGTCATGTATTGTCAAGTGAAGGAGTTGGAGATCAACAACAGGACATGCAACAGTAGAATCTTTGCATAGCAAATTACAAATAGTATTCAAATCTTCCAAATGAAAGACCATTTGTATTTCAGCCTAGAAAATGTCACCACAAAGGAAGCACCTTTTCTGCGGGTTTAACATGGAACAAGTTGAATCGGTTTCTTATCTTGGTGCGATGACTTGAAATGGTCTAACTATACTACATCTTTTACTGACAAAGGAAGCAAACTCCTGGGCATGGTGATGAAAACATTCCCTGAATATGTCAAAAGGATGTTAACTGATAACAGCTTACACAACCATTGTTAGTCCAAGGCTAAAATATGCTTAGCTTGCACCGTTTCGTACCAACATCTCCAGAAGGACATTGCCTCACTTGAGGAAGTCCACAAACAGTCAGCTCGTTTTCGTTCGCACAAATATCATCCCACATCATCCAAAATGCTAACAGCAAAGGATGGCCCTCCTTGGAGTAAAGAAGAACCAAAATTAGATTATGCCTGTTGTATAAAACAAGCCACGGTAACATTGACCGATGCAACTCCAGTACAAGTCGATACTAATCATCACAATAGAGAAAGTGAGGTAACCATGAATATATTATCCAATTATGACAACTAAGAACACCTTTTTCCGCTCTTTCTTTCCTACGAACATTTGTCTCTGGAACGAGTTACCAGTAGACATCGAAGAAACAAAGTGGTACAAAGATTTCTATACAAAACTATCAGAATATATTACTAGAAATAATGTTGATATAGGTATAGTTCTTTATTTCTTTATAGAAATTAGCTGTTTTAAATATTAATACTTTCTTTTTTACATACATTTGATTTCGTTTCAATTTTTAGTGAATATTTGATTTTTTATGTAGTTATTTATTTCATCATATTAATAGGTGGTGTGTTATCGACGTAATTTTAACGACTCAATTGCAATATAATTTCCTTTAGAAGATGCTTATTTTAAACAACATTTCCAAGAGCTCGTAAGCTTCTTGCTTTATTCGTCTTTGTGTGAGCCATCGGTAGGTTTATAAAAAAAACGGGATAACTGAACGCTTTGCATTTGATTAGACTCTTGTCATTCCTTGCCCTTTTATCTTTTCTTTTTTGTCTTTTTATCCTTTTGTACTTTCGAATTCTGGTCTTTTTTCATATATATTTTTTCCTAACACATTGGTATCCCTCTATTTTCTTTAGTTCTAATTGCGTTATTGTTCTATACATTACTATATAACCACCTCTCTACTTGTCTCCACTCCGAAGAAGGACTACCGCACGAAACGTCAGTTTTCTTTTTTATTTCACGGCGTTAAACTTAAAAAAATCATCAAACTGTTTGTAAGAAAACAGTTAAAAATGTCGACTTTGTGAAAACGAGTCAAAAACTCATTCGATCTTCTGCTTTATGGGTTGTGGAGTCGTGTTTATTTTTCGTAGAAGTTTAACTGACCTATAGCTGCGCTATAGTTAGTAGATGAGAACTTAGTAGAATCTTCCTTATGAGTTATTAGTGTCAAAGTCTAAATATTATAGGTGAACTAACCTGTAGATTTTTTGAGGACACGGGACCAATTAATTTAGTCAACTGCTGGTTGTTTGACATTTCTCCGATGAATTCCAAGGCTATACAAATCAGTTCAGTAGAGTATATCTGTTATTTTCCTTCAAAGAAAAAAATTAAAGCATCTAATTATTTATCACTACACAAAATTCAAACGCAATCATATTGTTAGCAAAGATTCAAATTGTTCGGTTAACACATCTGCGTATTAAAAATATGCCAACAGTCCTGACATCAAACCAACGTTGGAAACCTGTGGAAAGAAATGAAAGAAGTCAGCTACTAAGTTTAAGATACCGATATTTGCTGATTTCAAAATTAAATAAATATCACCTAACCTGCCTGCCTTTTTATCTTCTTATTTTTATTTAGTTTCTCTGTCTCTCTGTCTAACTGTCTCGGTATTACTTGTCAAATTTAGCTTTCTCTTTGATCTGTTTCCGTACTTTTATTGATTTATAATAAATCTATATATCATTAAAAAAGATTACACCCATCAATTTAAGAACCTAAAATAGATCATTTAGATCCTTACTAAGATTTAATTGATACATGCAAAATAACGAGAACCTCTCATTTCAGTCACGCATATATCAATATTAAACTGATCAAATTAAGCATCTAAATATTTTATTTAGATCCTTAAATCATTTTAATACATGCAAAACAAAAATAAAATCTTATTTTGCATGCAAATAACAAGATTAAACTCATCAAATTAAGAACCTAGAATAGATTATTTAGATTCTTAAATTGTATTGATACATGCAAAATAATTACAGCCTCTTATTTTGCATGCATATAGCAAGATCAACATATATAAGAACATACATTGAGCAAATGGCGATACGTACTGGGGTTGTAAGGATACTTACTGAGGATATAAGGGTATGTAAAGAACATAAGGGTGACCTTCAAACGTAAGGTACCGAGGATACAAGGATACGTACTGAGGATATAAGGGTATGTAAAGAACATAAGGGTGATCTTCAAACGTAAGGTACCGAGGATACAAGGATACGTACTGAAGATATAAGGGTATGTAAAGAACATAAGGCTGACCTTCTGACGTTAGGTACCGAGGATACAAGGATACGTACTGAGGATATAAGGGTATGTAAAGAACATAAGGGTACCTTCTGACGTAAGGATACGCACTGAACGTAAATAGAGATTAAAACTGAAAATAATTTGTTGCCAAACCTGTTTTTGGAACAGATGCGGTGGTTGTCCAAGAAAGGGCCGTTGCTGAGGTTGACAGATTGTTTCCTGAAATTAGGAGATTATCAACTTTGACTAAAGATTTAACATTCTTCCTTAGTGTGATAAAAGTAATTTCTGATTAAGGTTACTGGATAAAAAAATCAACAACGACAACGAGCTACAAACATATTATAAAGAAGTTAATAAAGATAAATAGAATATAAACGTAACAATGTTGGTGTTGAACTAGCGTTCTGTATCACTAAATAAGAAAAGTAAGCTTAGTTTCGACCGTGAAATGCAAAACAAAGCCTCGATTAGTGAATCAACAGTGTGTGGTTTATGTAGGATACACCATTCGCCATTTGTTTCAACGAATTGAGGAACATAAGTCATCGGCAATTGGCAAACACGTGTCACAATGTCATAGTATTAGAAACTCAGACATCAGACCTCACTTTAAAGTATTGAAAAAATGCACTGGAAAACTCGAACGTCTTATTTACGAAATGCTGTTTATGAGAGATCTCAAACCGAAGCTAAACACACAATCTGATTCAATTCGTGCAAAAGTTTTTGTTTGACTAAAAATGGCAATTATTGTACTAGTTATGTAGGAAATTCCGACATTTAAAACAAAATAGTGGCGGTAATGATAAAAATAACAACGATAACGAAATGATAACGATAATTTTCGAGAGTTTTTGGGTTCCTTGGGCTGCTCTAGATTCCTTCTTCTTAGTATTACGTGCAAAGCTCAATAAAATTAAATATTATCAAAATGGACTGAAATCACGACAAAAAGACAGTAACACAAGAAACACAACGGTAAAGTAATGAATTGCACTGCTGAAACAGACTTTCTTCAAGAACATTGTTGTGAAAAAGCATAAAATTAATGATCAAATTAAAATTATTGGTACTTGGGACTTTGAACGGCGCCATCACCTTTCCAAAATATTTTCAGTAATTCTTTGCCTTCAAGGAGGAAACTTTTATCGTTTTCTGTTGACAAAGCTTGACGCAGAAAAAAAACATCCTGATGATCCGAGGAAAGAAGTAAAGAGCAGGGGAATCAATCTGGCGTAGCGGCCATCACTCGCGCCTCTCACCTCTTCGACCCGGGTTC
>JAOCPT020491983.1:0-12533 GCA_026546935.2 Palythoa grandiflora
TCTAAAGTTATAGTCCAAACAATGAGGATCTATGCGATTTTTGTACAAACCTTTAGCTCCTTCCCTTCCCACACACACACAACCCATCTTCGTGTAATGAGATGGTTATCTGAAATCGAAAACTAGTTTTGCCATACAACTATTTGTTCAGATTATGAAAAGTAAGTTTATAGAGTGAGTTACGGTGGTTATAATCAATTGCGACGCATTCACTGATCCCTTTATAGTAAAACAGTAAAGGCTCAGGAAAAAGATTCTCCATAGAACCATTACTGATGAGAAGAGAAACACCCAGATTTTATGGTGCATCGCAGCCAGCAACTCCTATGTTGGATCCAGCACCAGCGACATCGTCAGGAGGAACCACACCGGCCAGTTTCGGCCCCTTCTCCTCAACTGCATTCCAGTGTTCCAGTGTGGCGGGGCCCCTTCCTTTAGGAGGTATCATTGCTGGGGCTGGCGCTGGCAGCCAGCACCAGCGCCAGCAATGACACCTCCTAAAGCTAGTTAATGTGGATAACGGGCAAATTCCAGACTCGAGTTGCACATAACCTGAAGGAATTTTCAGCCTCCAAAGTAAGACAGAGAACGGACCTAACTGGACAGTCATTAATTGGCCAGTTATAGAGGCCATACAGTTCATTGGCTTACCAGTGGAGCATTTCAGAAATTTTTCAACGATCCCATCCTCAACATTCCACACACGGACAGTTCCATCATAGAACCCAGCGGACATCCTGACATGAGATAAAAAGCAGCAAGACAACAGAAAATCGGGAAATTCTGTTTTAAAGGTATGTTGCAATTCCAGTGTTTGCAAATCTCTTAGTTGTAGCTGTGTACCGAGCTCCTCATAAACTGCACCATACTTGTCTCCAGGAGATATCTTTATGCATGGATTAATTAATATTTCCAAATCAATACTGGAAAGCACTTTTACTCCTTTATTGCCAATTTTTAAGGTCATCAATGTGTATTTGCAGTGTGACAACAAATAGAGTCCGACGTTTTTTGAGTTGAAGCAAATGCACCCCATAATGTGCTCACCCGTGCTGCAGTAATGGACATAAAGATCTTCGTCAAAAGAATAAAGTTTCTGTTTTGAATCCACGGTTTTCGGGAAAAACTCAAACGTTAAGTAGTATTTGGGCAAAAACCGGAGGTAGGGGGGCAATACGCTGCACACTGTAGAAGAAAATTTTGGCAATCAGTGTCAATAGGCGTATAGGAAGTTTTCATCACTTTACACAGGTTTGGTAAATCTTCCCCTGCTAGTTTGTAGAACTTGTTAATATGTTCCAACAAGTTAACCAGATAAATTACTCGCTCCCACGGCTTGGTTGGAGTGGTTGCTTCACTTGCAATCCACATCAGAGCAAGTACATCAAGATCTTGTACAAGCTTCTTTATCTGTTCCTCATAAACTCCTGTCTCTAACATGTGGCGAAAACCGAATGAAAGTGCATACTTTTCACAGTCATTAAGCTTATCGTTTTTGCAAAAATTCTTGTTTTTAAAATTTAATTATCCTAAGAATGTATTCCAAGCAATGCTCGGCAAGGACACGATGGCCATCTGCAACAGTAACACTGAAATCGTGACAGTGGTGACCGTAGTAAGGTGCTGTAAGCCTTTCAACAAAAGATTTATTCAAAATTGAAAAACAACCTTGTTTTATATATAGGGAACAGCAAGTTAAGAGTTTTCAGTGCTTTGGCTGCCATCATGGATTCTGAACGTGACTGCTCATTTATACTTAGAATCTGAAGCACAAGAGAACAAGGAACAGGAGGAATCGCGGAAATGTAACTTCGCAAAAAATTTACAAAACTTGTCCTATCTTGTTGTAGATCAGTTTGCAAACGATTAAAGTATTCTTCATAAACTGAATCAATTCCCTTCGGAAAACAACCAGTTATCTCAGACAAACTCCTCTCTTTTGCTGACTAAACCACAAAATGGGCAAACAGAAAACTACCCTGTGATGCCTTTGTAAGATTTGCTACAGTATCTTCGATTCTCCACTTCTGCTTGGCTCACTGCTATATAAGCATTTAATTTGCTCGGAAAGAAACAATTTGATATCTTCAATATTGTTTCTTTTGGTATCCTCGATGTTAATAACAGCCAATCCATTGTGTTCAAAGAAGCGCTCCATTGGTCGAGATGTAACGACTAGCTTTAACCAGTGCGGTAAGGCTCTCACTTTCTTGAGGAGTATATTAATAAATTCCTCCCTCGTGGCAAACTCAAGTTCATCAAGGGCATCGATAACAATGAAAAGGATATTTTCTTTTGCCAAGCCACGGCGTTCGAACTTGCTGAGAGGATCTTCAAGGAGAACAGTGAATAAGGTTTCGATATTCATTTCACTCAGTGATTTTCCTATATTTTGCTGCAACGACAAAAGAAAATTGTTTAGTTTTTCTTCAAAACCTTTAACATTGTCACATAGGTGCTTCGCGATTGATTGTATAAGAATTCTAGGATTGTTTCGTTGCGAATTGTTGTGCTCTATAAAGTGACAAGCAGCTAAACATCCATCATCGTGAGCATTTTCAGAGATTACCGCAGCCAAAACAGTTTTACCAATTCCTGGTGAAGAAGTAATCATCAGCGCCCTAGAATCAGCCTCTGGGTTGGTGTAAAAGCTGTTAACTTTGTCCAGGACCCACTGCCTTGTTCCTTTCTGATAACACTCTACCAGAGATTTGATGTGCAAAGAAAAGTCGCATTTTGTCAAATTATCAGTTATGAAAGAACTTTTGGTTGAGATATGTTTCTCTATATTAACTTTGAAACCGTAAAATTCTTCTTTCAATTCATTAAAAAGTTCTTTGACTTCATCTTCCTCCAATTTCCATTTGGTTAACAAGGATAGGTAGTTGGTTTCACCAACAGTATTCAATTTTAACAAATCAATGTCAACTTGATTGCACCCCAGTGCTACCAAGGCACTTGAAACATCCTTCCAGTTTTGCTCAAAGACAGCATCACTCAGCCCAGTGCTAGTGACATGGCCATAAACTTGGTTGCGATAATATTTTATTCTCGTTAGATTTGCTTCCAGTGATGTATCTGCTTGGTGCGGCAAAGCATTCCATCCTGTGGAAGGCGCTGTTAAACCACACACATTACGTAACAGTGTAAACAGAAGACTGATATCAAAGGTTGTGGAATCAGGAACTGATCCACTTGGAGGATACAACTTCTCCCACTGGCTTTGTTTTAAGACTTTTTTCTTCAACAATTTTTGTAGCGTAGGTTTGCCTGTAAAATAGCCGGAGAATGGAACGAATCGAAGACACGTCTTAAAGCGTCTGTGCCACCATCTATTAATAACCTCGCAAGTTTAGTTCCGTTGCATTTCTCTTTTGTATCTTCAAACACTGCGGCTGATGCCATGCATGCCGTTCAGAAATCTGCAAAAAAATACCAAGGCCCGAAAATTCTTCACCCAAAAAAATACCTCAAAGCATAGATTTTAAAAAAAGCAGAAGGGAATCAAAGAAAAATACAGTTTTTCTAAAATAATTTTAATTTTTCCCCGAAAACTCCTAAAAACTACAAAATTGCCAATTATTTTTTTGGTTTCGTGTAAGTTCTCGACTTATGATACTTATTTGACTCATAAACAAAAAATACACGCTTTTTTATAAGAACAGCTTTATAAGAACAACGAGGTTTTGTTTTTCTCTATCATTTTATGTTATTTTATAATTCCTGATGAGTTTTACCGTGGATAAATAAGTAAATAAATAAAGTATTGTTGTTGTTGAGGCTTACAAATTTGTCAAAATTTAAGAACAATTTAGTAATTTTGTTAGAAATTACATAAAAAGTATTGAGTTCATCAATGCTTTAATTTCTTTGATCACATGTGCAACATGCAATATTTCAGTTACCAGATAAAACTAATTGTTTCTCTTGGCATACGTACCAATATACTCTTCTAAGCTTTTTACAAGTTCTATAAATAAGCAATTAGCTTTACAACCACCAATTACAGAGCAGCAATATAATTTCACAGGCGGCCCATTCAAGACGTTCGAATTTGATTTCCAACGACCACTCTCAACCACGGGTAATAGGAAACGCGAGATTTGAATTTCTGAAATAATATCATCCTTAATTCATCTTTTGTCCATTGTCTTGTTTTAAGTACACAACTTATTCCATTTTTCCCGAAAATGCCACAAAGTTCCCAAAATAAATCCAGTGATCTCTGTCCGCCATTTGGTTTGACCGTTAGACTCGGCTCCAGCTCCCTCTCAATTTCGAATTTAATCAATGACATAATATCAAAACATAAATCCGATTTTTTCTTTTGATATTACGTCATTGAATAAATTCGAAGTTGAGAGGGAGCTGGAGCCGAGTCTAGCGGTCAAACCAAAACAGCAGCAAAAAGAAACCGCTGGATTTGTAGATATTTATGGCAGTTTCAGGGTAAAATGGAGACTGAGCTGTTTATTTAAAACAAGACAATGAACAGCAGATGAGTTAATGATGATATTATTTCAAAAATTCTAATCTGGAGTTTCCTATCGCCCGTGATCATATAGATAGAAAATGGTAACAAATGAGTATAATAGGCTTTCGAATAATATTAAGGTCGCAAAACTGAAAAGGTCAATAAAATACCAAGCAAAAAAACTAAATCAAGACTTTAAAATAAATTTGGAGGATTACAATGATAACTTTAGATTGACGTAACGAAGTTTTTTTCTTTTTCTTTTATTTGTTTCGATAATTTTGAATCTTGCAGATAAATCACTTTACTATCGTAACTTGATATTTTACTAGGACACTACATGTACCTGATGTCAGAAGGACGTGGTCTCGGTACCAAAGGACAGCTAAAAAGCCCGCCGTTCAGCTTATTCGGAAAGAAGTGTCTAAATTTCCTTTATTACCTTGCCTCAAACAATGGAAAGCTTAAAGTTTATCTTTATACAGACAAAAAAAATTCATACCCTGAATTGGTATGGAGCCTAAAGCAGGAAAATCAGACGTGGCTTCGCGCAGCAGTCCCTCTGAGTTCAAAACAATCAAATAACGCACAAGTGAGTCTTATAGAAAGAAATAGATTTTATCACGTACATACTAAGAGATTCTCATGATTTTCCATAAAGAGAGCAAATACGCTTTTCACGTGTGGTAAACTGAACCGGGAGCGGTATAACTATGTCTAGCCTCGGTGTAGCTTCTCGTGCAGCACTCAGGGCATTACTGCACCTACATGAATCGAACTTTTCATTCTCAACCACAAAAGCATACATTTTATAATAGCGTTTCAATATTATAATAATTTTGTATCTGATAGAGCTTTTTGTAGTCAGAGATTGATTTACAAAAACAAAGCTTAAACGAGGTCAGGTGGAAACCATGTAAAAGTACCTCTGGTAGCCGCAATATGATCCATGTTTAACCTTAGAGCACAGCATCACAGCCTGTTGTAATTAGTTGGTGTGCAATCCTAGTGACTCAGCTCAATGAGGTCAGACAGAAAACATGTAAAGGTGCCACCAGCAGCCGCTATACGGTCCATGTTTGACCTCAGAGCACAGCATCACAGCTTGTTGTAATTAGTTGGTGTGCAAACTGAGTGACTCAACCCAATGAGGTCAGGCAGAAAGCATATAAAGGCGCCTCTATCAGCCGCTATACAGTCCGTGTTTGACCTCAGAGCACAGCATTACAACCTGTTGTAATTAGTTGGTGTTCAATCCGTCGGTGACTCAGCTCAATGAGGTCAAACAGAAAGCATGTAAAGGCGCCTCTATCAGCGCCTCTATCAGCGCCTCTATACGGTCCATGTTTGACCTCAGAGCACAGCATCACAGCCTGTTATAATTAGCTGGTGTGCAAACTGAGTGACTCAGCTCAATGAGGTCAGACAGAAAGCATGTAAAGGTGACTCTATGAGCCACTATACAGTCCTTGTATGACCTCACAGCAGGGCATCACAGCCTGTTGTAATTAGTTGGTGTGCAAACTGAGTGACTCAGCTCAATGAGGTCAGACAGAAAGCATATAAAGGCGCCTCTATCAGCCACTATACAGTCCTTGTATGACCTCACAGCAGGGCATCACAGCCTGTTGTAATTAGCTGGTGTGCAAACTGAGTGACTCAGCTCAGTGAGTTCGGACAGAAAGTATGTAAAGGTGCCTCTATCAGCCACTACACAGTTCTTGTATGACCTCACAGCACAGCATCACAGCCTGTTGTAATTAGCTGGTGTACAAACTGAGTGACTCAGCTCAATGAGGTCGGACAGAAAGCATGTAAAGGTGACTAAATATATCAGCCATTATACAGTCCTTGTATGACCTCACAGCACAGTATCACAGCCTGTTGTAATTAGCTGGTGTCAGAACCTTCTAAAACAGGTTGTGATCAACAAATCTCGAATCATGTGCAGGTCCCAAAATTCAATCCTGTGTTGTACAGGTGGGCCATGTGAATGGTGACCACTCTGCCAACTTGACTTTCCTAATACTACAGTTAGTAGTAGTTATCTATTTATTTATAAAATCACACTGGTTATTTACTGATCCTATATCTAAACAGGATTTAAAAAGAGGTGACAACTGTATTTAAAGTGAATTGTAAACTTGAATAAGGTTTTCAAAAATAGGAGTAACCAGTAAACAGCCAACTAAAGTTGCACAAAAACTAACAAAAGAGCTTGATCTTCAAACAGGTACAAATAGCAGATTTGTTAGTAAAAATGCATTGCACAAACTAACAGAATGCTCTTTTGTTTTTAACATTCTTGAAATAGTTAAAGATATTGTCACAATCCACCAACAATGTCACAGTTCTGTATTCAGGAATTTTAGAAAACCAAAACTCAATGCTTCTCTTCAGGCCTGACAACTTTGTCTGGGATAATTGACAAATATAAGACAGTTAGCTCACCTTTCCAGCAGGCCAACGTCAATGGAGTGTCATCATTGCTTCCAGATGGCTTGTTTATTTCAGCACCACGACTCAGTAACAGCTTAGTTGTATCAATGTGACCTTCCCTGGAAATTTCACATAAAGGGTGGACAGCTCTTACATTACAGTATGATGGCTCTAGAAAACTAATACTATAAGCATGAGTTCACAGTAGATAGTTATCTGTATGTATAGAGGGTTTTCACCAAAGGGAAGAAAGAAATTTGCCTAAATACAAACTATATTTTTCTGAAATAAAATTAAAAAAAATTGTAATTTGACCAAGTTTTAGCCAAATAAAGTACTTTAAGATGGAAATATAAGCTTGTGGTTACTCGATTTCCTGTTGCAGTAACCTAAGTTTATTGTGTTTAATCAATATTACACTTACATTTTCTTGAACAAAACTTTACGTGAAGTCTGCACATTTTATACACTATGATGGCTCTAACTGAATGTTCTATTCATTTCTGTTTTTCAGTCATATTTGGTTAAATAAAGCCAGTTGCTTGCCCCCCACCTATGTGTGTCAAATAAAATAACTTAGTCTGACAGTGCTTCGTACAAATGGAACATGTGTGAAGTGAACAATCAACCAAACTGTGCCCAAATCAAAAATTTGTTCAACAAAAAATAAAGGTGAATATACGCAGGCAATGTTGTCACATGCAGCTTATCCAGTTTACAAATATATTTTTGAATGAAGGCACATTTTCTCTTTTGTTTTTAATTGCTTAAATGCATTTGCATTCACATTGCATTTCTACAAGTTTTTCATGTGGATATCAAATAATGGAGAGAGGATATTTAATTCTCTTTTTTTCTTCAGAAATTACCTTGCAGCAAGCATTAATGGAGTGCAACCTGCTTTGTTCCTATGTTCAATATTTGACTTGTGATCCAAGAGAAGTTCAACAACACAAGTGTGACCTAAAATGCAAGAAATAAGATGAACACAAACGATTTTGTAATTGCATGCAGCTCCAACACATCCTTACAAAGTGGAAAAAATTCAAGGACTTTTCAAGTGCAAGTACAAGTATAATTCCAGGGTTTTCAATAAGCACCAATAGATGGCAATTTTTGCCGACTACTCTGCCTTAATTTGGCAACAATTTATTTCAAAAATATTGTATAAAATGGAGGTTTGCCTTTATAAAGTCATAGCTAAGATAATGTTCCTCTGTAATGGAAGGTTTGGGGGCTAAACGTTGCAAGTGCTTGCAATGAACTTGGATGTGAAAACTGTGAAGCAGAGTTTAAAGATGTCTGTGTTTAGTCAAATACCTTAGTTGCTCCACAAAGTAAGAAAATGCATTCTAAGAGGTACAGTACCAGCAGCAGCAGCATATTACACAGTTTGAAGCAGTTATTTCCTATAGGTTCATCAAATATATAAAAACAAATTATTTTATTCAAAATTTTCAAATCTGATTGACTGTTTTAAACAGATGTGATTCCTCTTATCCGTGTTCTCCCCAAGATAAAACAGTTAAGGGTACTGCGGCCTTTTGTTTTTCTTAGTATCCTCTAGTTTTTTCCAGCACCCTTTTGCTTTCTTAATGCACTCTTGTTTCTTCCAGTAAAATTTTGTTTTAGCTGCATCGAAAAGACAATATTTGTATGTTCTTAAAGTCATTAAAATTCAAAATCCATTTTCCTCCCTGCAAAATTGATGTTGCTTCATGTCACACAGCAGCACATTAAACTGTTTGAAGCCGTTATTTTCTGTATCAATTAATCAACAGTGTGAATTGCCCATACAAAATGCTAATTAAATTACCCTCTTGTTGTTTTGGCATAGCAAGAATGCTGCTTGTATAAATCCATTTTCCATTTAGTTTGGCATGTTTCTTCTTCATGCGTGTATATGTTTTACTAAAATTTCATTCAAGACTTATTAGGGAAATGCAGCACAACCACAGGGTAGAGCTCTAGGTGTGAAAAATTAGGAGTTTTTCTATACTGTAAATCCCGGTGTATAAGCCAACTCATCATAAAAATTATAAGCTGACCCCCTTACTTCTAAAGCAAAACACAACTTTTTTTTATGTTACCATTTCTAGGAACTCCTTTGCAAGAAATAAAAAAGTTATAATATGAACAGTTACAAAGGTTGCATGAAAATTGATATAACTGTAATATTTACAGTATTTTATCAGCAGAATGGTAGTGTATGAGTTGATACATGTGTCTATTACTGGTGCCACTTGTCTGGATATGTGCAAATATTCATTGATCTGTGACTAATAATTAATAATAATTATTAAAAAATTATTAATTAAAAATAGTTTTATTTGTGTTTATTCATGAAAGATCTTCAAGCTATTGGAGACATTAAGAAATGAGTACAGCAATACTGAT
The DNA here is from genome assembly GCA_026546935.2 of Palythoa grandiflora. Classification (NCBI taxonomy): domain Eukaryota; kingdom Metazoa; phylum Cnidaria; class Anthozoa; order Zoantharia; family Sphenopidae; genus Palythoa; species Palythoa grandiflora. The sequence continues at coordinate 9,311 of JAOCPT020491983.1, forward strand.
TACAGAGGCAAATAACTATACAGTAAATAAAATAAATGCAAGGCCTCTTAATAAATAAAAAGACAAAATAAATGAAAAGACCTCTTTTGAAGTTCTTGGGATGACAAAGACATGATAACAAAAATAATGTATGTCTTCAGTATTTATCTTGTCTACCTTCAAGGATGAACTTTTATTCTTTTTTTGTTCACAAAGTTCAAGGCAGAGAAAACAAAATCCTAACGACCCGCAATAAAGCAAATCAGAAATATATTTTTCTGAGCAGTTGTCACTGCCATTACCCTCATAGTTTCTCAAGGTCCCTACTGATTCTCAAAACTCAAGGTAAACACAGAGATTGTTTACAAAAGTACAGAAGGGTTTGTAATGATAAAACAAAACATTTCACTACTACAAAACTTTCCACAAATGCTTGGAAACTTAATCAGCTCTTCTGGGTTAGTTATTTGTGATTCTTAATAATTAATCTTTGTTAGTGCAAAAATGACATTAAGTGACCAGTGTTTTTCTTAAGGCTGTTACACTGGTACTTTATACTGACTTCAGGGTATGAAAATTATGCTCCCATTTTGATTGGTTCTCGCCTGTGATCTATTAGAGGACAGACGCACACTTGACGTCATAATTACAATGTTTTTAATTTTTTGTTATATAGAACAAATAGATTTCATGTTTTCGCCTCTTGTGCCACTTTTTTGTTCTTACCACAGTTTGAAGTCATCTGTTATCTATTAACATGGAATCTATTTCTTAAATAAAAGAAAACTAAAGTCAGTTTTGTCCTTGGGCCAGTAAAAATTAATACCTACCTTTCCAGCAAGCCAGTGTTAGAGGAATGTTGTTCTCACTTCCTGATGGTACATTCACCTCAGCCTTACTGTCTAGGATCAACTTGGCGACACTATAATGGCCCTCCCTATCACACAACACAAAATAAAATTATTATATACTTGTAGCAGCTTGTTGTCACATAATATTATATCACTGAGTGAGTTAACCTTTTCAGCTAGAGGAAATTTATCAACATCTAACATCTCCTTATATAACCCAAACAAAATAATATGACTGGTAATGAGAAATAAGGAATTGATCAAGTGGAATAAGCCGTGGAAGTTGATAAGCCAAATTCTTCCAAACCGCCTAGGGGCCGACCATTAGAAAAGTGGTGGGAGGGGAAATACAGAAAAAAATATCACACAAGGTCAGATGACTGAAAAAAATTCATGCAAAGAAAAAAAAAATGAAGATAAAAAATTCATTCAGAGTAAATTGCACAGTTTGGCTTTTTAATTCATCATTTGAAAAAGGTTTATGAGCAAGAAATTGGTCTCAAAATGCTGCAAATATTGATAATATCATTATACATCATTTGGAGTGCTTTGGGCTCAAAGGGTTAAAAGAGATAAATCATTATGTACAAGTCGATACCATGTATAAATTAGGTCTGAAAAACATTCATCAAAACATCTTAATAAATTTAAGAACTCGGCAGATGATTCAATTATCAAACAGTGTACATTCGTGACGATTTCTCTTGCCTTCAGCTTCGTAATGATCCTTGCAAATTATTGAGATTTGATAGAGGCATTTTATTTTCTGTGTAAGTCAAGGGCAACTTTTAAGTCAATTTCCACATCTCAAAAGCTCGATTTATATATAAACAAATACAGTAGTTATTAAAATATTAACTTATTTATTTGCAGCTACAATGGGTGAAAAAACCCTTTCATTCCCAAGCAATTTATCAACATCTAATTTCTCCTTACATATCTCAAACAACACAATACAACTGGTAATGAGAAATAAGCTTTTCATCAAGTGGAATAATTTGCAGAAGTTAAAAAGAAAATTCTCCCAAACTGCTGATAGGGAAAATATAGGGCTTGGTTGGGAGAATTTACCAGTACATCATTTGTCATGTTTGGGGCTTAATGGGTTAATCAGTTTTCTCCAGACCACACTGAATTTGAACGAATGCTTTACTACTAGTAGTGCAAAAGCAATGCCAATACAAGTACCACCCATATCCTTATACATCCATTTGAATTTGCTGTGTTTCCAAATCTAAACTGAATTCATTCTAAATTGAAAATAATATTTTGCAAATATTTTTAAGAAAGCACAGCTTTATAATAATATTTTAGGAAACATTTCAATTTCTTAGTCAATAATAAAAGAAACTAAAAACAACCCATCAATCAGTGACAACCAAAAAAAAGGAGATACATTTCAGTTTAACCTATCCAATGAAATAAAGGCAGTCTCACATTTTTCATTTCATTCAAAGACAGCATGGCATGGATGAATGTTGCTAAGTAAACTGGCTGAATTTCTCAAAAGAGATTTTTGAGATGATTAGAATTCAATCTATTTATACTTGCCAGTCATTTTTGTGCAATTTGAAAGTTTGATGTGCAGTGCCAAATTCTATGACTGCATGTCAACCAACAACCTCAACGGCATTATGCAATATTATTGCCAAATTAATTTCATTTATGTCATAAATTAATTGTACAGAACAAAGATGGTTTTATGGCATACTTGCAGAAGGTTACATAAAGTTATATGGATCACTGTTGAGTGCCAGGGCTGGAAACTAACTTTTTTAACTACTCTCCAGTTGGGTGAGTAGCATCTGGAAATCACTTGCCCAACTGAGGTTTTACCTGCCAGAACTAAAACGAACTGTAGTGATGGCTGTAGTAAAAACAGCCTCTGACACATACTGTTAACATTCTTTTTTATGGCCACTTAAAAAAATATCCCGGTTTATTAAGAACATAATACAAACTTGCAGTTATGAAAATGTTATAGCACAACACATGTTACTACAAATTATATGATAAAAAATGGAACATTTAAAGCATTATATAAATCAATAATAATCAGTTTTCAGCAATCACCAGTCCACATTGAATCAGTAGGTCATAGTATTAAGTGGGATCACTCCAAAACTTTAGCCTCTGGTCATTCTGATCTACATTGTAAAATTAAAGAAACCTTATCTAGCCTGCCATAAATGTAAATAAATATTGGCAGTGAAAATCTTTTTCTTTACTAATTTGTTACATTTGTTACTTACCGTATTTTCTCGTGTATAAGTCGATTTGTGTATAAGTCGACCCCCGTTTTTAAGGCCAAAAACTACACTATTTTTGAAAGCTCGTGTATAAGTCGACCCCCGTGTTTGATGATACAAAACAATAAAAATTAAAGAATTCAA